>JXOV01013702.1:0-94990 GCA_001014945.1 Clogmia albipunctata
CCTTGTTGTATAAATAACTATTAATTAGTTTATCATAAGCAATAATATTGAATATTTTTGTCATTATTAGACTATCATTTAAGCCTTCTGACTTATATTGAAATAATGATAAGGCCACACGATATAATTTGAATAACCCATATTTATGGTTATCTGGAATATGAAATTATTACTATAAGGGTATTGACAAATTTTCTGATAAATGCACTGATTGATTTAGACCTGCTTAAAATGAACAGCGATGCTTATTTTGTACATAAACAATATAAGCTTAGGATTATGGACCTTTTTATAATTTAATTTTTCCAAATTTAGTTTATTCTTTCAAATAAAAAAAATCAATCTGTA
Organism: Clogmia albipunctata; assembly: GCA_001014945.1. Classification (NCBI taxonomy): domain Eukaryota; kingdom Metazoa; phylum Arthropoda; class Insecta; order Diptera; family Psychodidae; genus Clogmia; species Clogmia albipunctata. The sequence goes on from JXOV01013702.1 coordinate 349, forward strand.
GTAGGTTCCATAATTTACCTTACATAATAAATGTTTATGGCTTTTTGAGAACAAGTTTAACTGGAATATTATTTGAGAAAATTCAGATGTTCCGTTGATGTTAAAAATTAACAAATTTGGACTCGTATATTTTGCATCACATCACATTTAAGTCATGTTCAAATAAATACCCTCCTTCATTGATTGTGACACCTGAACAATAAAATAAAATAAATAAGAGCGGTAATCACACGTGCCATTAAAAGTATTTGAAATATAGGGAAAGAGAGCCCATTGCAGACAATTGTGATACACATTTTATGAATAATATATGTTTCGGTTACGTTCTGTTAAATCTGTTTCGTGATAACCTCACTTTGGCTCATAATTGCCTTCTTTTGACCCAAACTGAACGAAATTATTTTTATATGCGGGATGAATTTTCTACGGGGGCCAACAAAGCGTGTGTATGAATTATAAAACTGAATAACCTTTAAGTTGCGCAAGTTATATTTAAGAAGTGAAAATTTTAATAGGCTACCACGACGACGATTCGTATCAAAACGCCATATGTTTTTGACACTTTCTGTCACTTGATCGCTCGCGTCTCCAACACATTTAAACCCCGTACTAGGGCAATCACCTATGTAATATATAAATCTATATTTGTACATAAATTATACGATTTGACTCCCAAACCCCAATTTGGTGGTGATTATGAAATTTCGGCCACGGTTCCCGCCATCGTCCCACCAAAGAGCTTTTAAATTGTTACGGTCCGAAGGCCATAGATTGTTTTTTTTTCTTTCAAAAAATTATTATTTCCCCACAAGAAATGAAAAATAGTTATATTCCATTTCTCATTCGATTTATAAATAGCCAATACATATAATTGGCAGAGCCCGCAATTACCAGTTACTACCAAGGTGCCATTATTATCTAACAATGCGGCGCTTTTTCTGACGTCTTCGTCGCTCGTTGTCTGATCCACAGCTTTTGAGCATTTCTCGAACTGGACTATTATTAATTTTCTTTGCCATCTACCTGTCCGTTTGTCTGTCTCTGTTCTTATATTTATGTCAAATGGGCCAAACAGATTGAAGTGTTTTCTGAACGTAATTAGAGATTTGATTCAATTTCCACATCTAGGGCAGTGCCAGTGGTTCCCAAACAAGTTTTGCAATTAATATTAATACAACTTAATGATTATGATTTTATGTATTGGGAAAATCCTAATAATCTTCATTACTTAACAGCACAGGAAAACATTTTCTTTGTTGAATTCATCATAAAAATTGTTTTGAAAGTAATAATCTTAATTTATTCAATATTATTGTAAAAAAAATTGATACTATGTTTCTAATATTTGCTCTGTAACTCGTTATAGACTGTACATCCTTTGACACACAAAGTAATTTGCATAACTGATTATTAAAAAATATATTTGAAAATGAGTTTCGAATAATAAACCGGTAACTAATTGTGCATTCAAAGAAAATTTGAAAATTTGAAAATTTCTAACACACTCTTACTTAGGGTGCAATAAATTCTGTGCATCAAAAACAAATATAAAAATTGTATGTATGGCAAATATATTTCTATATAGAATTTGAAACTTGTATAATTCGATAATAATTTTTCTATAAATTTAAATAGAACTTTGTTTATTACCAATATTTAATTTGTTTACAATAAGTTCAAAAATAATGTTCATATAAATCCTTAAGATGCATTAAATGCTATTGTATTCAATTGTTAATCAAATATTTAATCCTTTTATTTAGGGCTTTAATCGGGTTTATCTACAAATATTTATTTTCGTGGAAGCAAAAATGTTAAGTAAGTTTTATTCTTTATCACTGTTGCTAAGGGTTAATAAATTGTTTTGTCATAATGTGCGCGTGCATGAACTGACTGGTCAATAAAATATTGAAGTTAGTGATTGTGGAGTAATATATTGTTCTTGTTCACTGCTTGTATTAAACTAATATTTGGAGAAATATCATTAATAAATTTCAATATCAGCTGAAAGATACAAAGAGTAATAGTCCTCGAATGTCATGTGAACAGAGTAGAATCAATCATTATCAAACATATTCTTTATTAAATGAATAAAATGTGTCAAATAATTCAATTAAATTTTTATGATTTTATATTTTGAAAACTGTTTGACCTTATATAAATTTCGGCCACTAAAGATTACAGTAATGCCATTTTCTGGATATAATTAATGTACCTCGTATTAGCCTATTAATCTTTAATGATAGTTGACGATTTATGTTTCGAAGAGACAAAAGCTCTCCAAATTATCCATTAGCCTAACTTTCGGAACCACTGATCTAGGCTGATGATGGGTGATTGCGAATAAGGTGTGCGGAGATTGTATTGGTTTTGTGAGGCACAAGAAACACTGATTTTGCAATGCTTTTGTGGACAGCAGCAGCAACAGCAGGGACGAACGGTCAGAGACCTCATATTTACGCTGTGGCGATTGCAATCTCGGCTGCTGTTACACATCATGCTGTATATGTGATGTTGATCTCTTAATGGCTAGGTGGATGACTGACTGGCTGGCTGGAGGGGAATAGAAGTAAAAAGCGCGACGAAGCCTCTTTCAAAAGAGGTGGACAAAGTTGGGCTTTAAGATTTACTGTGCCAATCTATTATTATTGGCGTTGAAATATGTTTGGGGCTATTCGAAAATGGTGTCTGTATTTGGAGCTGTTGTGTACAAGTCCCCGTCCGTCCAGTCCCACCACAAAGTGAATTTAGTAACAGCGTTTTGTAATCGCTATATAATAATAACCAGCAACAACAATAATACGGATTTGCATTTCGAACCGCGCGACGCGAATCGAAATCACCGGGCGCACTGAAAGTATTTCGAATTCGATTGTGGTGTCGGCAATTGGGTCAAACAGCCTGCCTGCCGGCCGCTTACGTCACGGATGATCCCACATAATAGTGCCGGGTCGACTTTGAATGGGGTTAGTTATATCTATATATAAGGAAAGACACATATGCCTTCACCAAATGGATCGTACACTGATTTGTGTGGTGGTCAAAAAGAGAGGAGGAGAAGGAGGGAAAAAGTAACGAAATGCTGATTAAGAAGAGAAAAGAACCAGAGGGGCCAAGACCAGTGAATTTCTTTTTGGTGAAACGGGACAGTTTTTGTCAGTCTTCCACATATTATTATATATCTGCTCTTGGAGATGGTGGCCCCGTCAGCGATTGTACACAGGAGAAGTGGAAAAGACTCTCTTCGGTAACCACCAGCAGTCAGCCAGTCAGTCAGTGGTAAACTGGAAAGTTGACCTCTTTTCCGATTCACCGCCATCGCGACCCATTTCCCCGCTTTTATCTTCCATCCACAAATACAAACACTGGCCTCTTGTAGACAGCCAGCAGCACTTGACTAATTGCGATTAGTAGTTGTGTCGTCAAATGCCAATTTACTTACATACAGGTCTGAATTGCACCAGTCACTCAGCCGGTCTATTTACCATACAAGTGGAGGGTGTTGTCGACAATTAAAATTAAAGACCCCCACGAAAAGTGTGGTTACTTTTGATAATCTCCCGATTGTTCAATTGTTTATTATATCCAGGGTATTTAATAATTAATTTTTATATTAATCAAATTAAAAACACGCAAATAATATAAATTTCTTAATATTTTGCACTATTATCTCTACACGAATCAAAATCTCTAATCTAATCTACGAGTATTACAGTTTTTTATTTCCTAAAAATGTGAAATTTTTTTAATTTTCCTAAAACGTATTAGCGAGTCACTAAATTGTCATAAAATAGTCTTAAGCATTGTGGTAAAAAAGTACCAATTATCATATGGTTAATTTTGAGAAGCATTAAGACTTCTAGTTATTAAATGAACATATTAATAGCTCTATAATTATGGAACAGGCTTGGTACTTTTCAATTTTTAATTTATTTATGTCTATTTAAATTATATTGAATACGTAAAATAAATAAATTACGCTAAAAAGCGTAAAGAAATCCTTTCCACTCGATATATTTAAAAGTTCCAGTTATTCACAATTAAGTTAAAAAAAACAGTAAATATTTGACACTCTAACTTTCTCAAAGTAACGCCTTCCTGTAAAACAGATTCTCTGTGTAAGATAAATAACTGTTTGAAAATTAAGGTTATAAAATTTTATTTCATTGAGAGAGAAATTTTTATTTTTTTTATTTTTGTAATGAATAATCTTTTTGGAGTGATAACAGATTTAATAACAACAAAATTTGTTGTAAAAAGCTTCTGGTGCTTCTTTTAATTCCTGGTCTTTACACATTTTCCCGTTTGGTTTCTGGCCGGCCCTGAGAGTGGTAATTGTGTTAAAATGGAGGTGTTGGAGAACTTTGATTAAATTGCTTAATTCGCATTTTTTATTACTCCATTATAACATTGTTGCATCATTGGCTTGGCACAAACGCACTACAGAGCATTGTTGTTGATGAGATCGTCGTCATCGGACCGGTGCGCGAAGCGAAGACAAACGAAAGAGGAGATAAATGTTGGGAGATGAAAAGCTCATTCAATATTCGGACAGCGAAAGAACCATAAAGGTATATAAATTATGTGTGAGCCGCCTAGATCTATCTCGGGGCATCATCATTGTACTACTATAGAGAAAGAGGAGGAAGAGTAATAAGAAAAGAAGAATAATAACAAAGTCAACACCTTAAACATAGACAGAAGAAGTATATAGGTGAAGAAGTTGGTTAAAGAGAAAATGAAAAGTAAAACATGACCAAATTTCCATATGTTTTTATTGGGTTAATACTGGTTTCTGGTACGTTTTTTTGCACTCGATGCCGCGCGCCAAAACTGTGTCAGGCCGCAATTATTATTATTTTTCAGTATTTATATATCGGCGAGTTCGATAATCCGGGAGGGAACTGGATATTTGGAGCACTCATAAATTGAAAACAGTTGGTAGAAATTGATTCATTGAGCTCTTTCCAAGTACTATTATTATTGTTGTTGTTATTTATATCTGGATCAATTGGCTGTGTCGCATAATCTATTTTCGTATTTAACGTACATCTTTTTAGATTAATCAATACAATTTATTTGGTTTATAATTGGAATTATTGTTTATTATTGCTTTCACACGCATATTTATCTCATAATAAATACTGTTATTTAATACATTCTTTTTAATGCCAAATTTTATATTAGTTTAAAAATCGCAAAATATCTGATTTTGGTTTTGACAAATCAAATGCTTACGAAATGAGTAATAAATGAATGAAAAGAATTTTAATATTGGCAAACGAAAGTGATGGTGGTGACTTGTATGTCTAAATAACTCGTTTTTATGTAAATTGTGATGAGATTCAAATTAACACATTTTTAATCATTTGGTTAAAACGCAACTGATCAATATTTCTGTTATGAAATTTCCCCGCTTGTGTTATTATAAATTGGGGTTTGCTGTCGTTAAAATTTTGGCACATCGTTAGATACTTCAATAATTGAACAAGTGTAACTAGGATTTACCAGGCCCCTCCATCTAGTTAATACTCGTAATCCTTTAAGAAAATGAATTTGGTATTTTCATATGAGTTTTATACAGATTTATTGATTTTATTTCGTTTAAACAATAAATGTTTGTTTTTGACTAATTTATCTTTAGCTGAAAAAATACATTAACACCAATATATATTAATTACAAAACACGGTTGGTCCACATAAATGATAAAATTTATTTAAGTAATATACAATACATTATTCTCCCGATAAATTTTTGCCTTATATTCGCCAAATTCAAATTCTCTATTTAATTTACTTTTACTTCTATATAAAAATTTCTGAACTATTTAAATAATTTTGTTTAAAAAAATGAAACTGTATTAAAGCTTAACCTTACCACCTAACACTAAACATATGCGTCAATATTTAACCTTTGAATATCTAAATGGTTACATCTCCAGGGCAAAGAAACGGTGATATAGAGGAATATTTATTGGCCTTTGAATAATAGGAGCACGATTTATGCATCAGCATTCTACATGTACTCCACACCTCAAAAGACCGCCTAAGATCCGTTTCCGTTCCCTTTAGAAACCTGCTCGAGTGGGGCTCGAATAAAGGGGCCAGCCCGAGAGTACTTTCAAATAGTACCAAGCCCACCGTTTGTTGCCATTGCTGGGGAGCGAGCTCCAGTAAATCCATAAGTATGTGATTATCTGTTAAATTCAGCAAACCAGCAAGCAGTGAGCAACACCTGTTGTCTCGTCAGAACAGGTCTTTATTTATTTATGTAAGAAGTAAGGCAATAAAGTAACTGGCGGGGCAAATGGCACTTTGGGAATTCATGCTCTGCAATAATATCGACTGGTCGGATTTGATTGGAACAAACAGTGTCCATAGACCTCAGCTTAGGACAGCTAAAGCGATTAAACCTAATCGAATAAAAGGAAAAAATGGAATAGATTTATGTTTTTGTTTATTACTTTGCGATTGGATCTTAAGGCAAAATTTAATTAACATTTGTGGAGGAGCGGGAGGAGGCATATAGAGAAGGGGGCAGTAGAGTGGACACTTAATCATGGTTACACTGGAGAAGGGAGCAGGTGAGGTTAGATGAGGTCACTCGAAACGGCCGCCATCTATGTGGCAATGAATGGAATGGCAGTCATCTCCTCCTCCTCCTCTACAGTCATCAGTTGAGCACCACCAGCAACAACAACAATAATTAGGAATCTTTAAGCCAAAGAGTGAAATGGACTGACCCACATTTCACAACTTTATTAATGCATGTTTGTTGGGATTGAGAGTGGAGTGGTGTTGGTCTCGGATGACAAAAGATTGGATACTATTTGTTAACCCCTTTGCGGGAATATTTTCAAAATTTTGCGTGTTTAAGAGAGAACTAACTAAACTTACCAATAAAATAAATAAAATTTTCCTTTTACATTCCTGTAAGGAACATAGGGAGTCACAACCTCAACCAATGTTGGCAGCGTATTATTAGTCAATTAATAGGAACTCACTGATAGCCAATATAAAATTAGTAAAAACAAAATCAATTTTGATACATTACGACCATAACAATCTGTAAAACATTCATTTTGAAATTATATTTAATAATGTAGATAAATATTATTCGGAATAAAGACTCATCCGTTAGAATGAACAGGGCCGTGTTTTGTGTAATTTTGTAAATATCATACAAATTTCTTAGGCCGTTTCGTTTTTTTCTTCTTTTCATCTGTTCTTTTTAAATGTGTTTGTGAGTGGGTATTTCATACAAATTCTATAATCCAATTCATAATCAATCTTAGTCACCATCGTGTTTCATTCATAGAATTAACAATTCGTATACTTGTTTACAAAACAAAAGTTGTCTTAAAAGGTCATTAAATTTTCAAATCTAAATTTTATCCTTAAAATATAGCTGAATCAGGATGCTGAAGATGTGTCCTCCATAAAGTTGTTAAATTTCGAGTGAACCTCCTTTAAATTTGAGTTTTAACAAAATTTTAATTAAAAACTCTTAATTTGTATATTTTGTAAAATATATCTTAAAATAACCAACTAATTTGGTAAATTTATCAAATTAATTTATAATGTAAAATCATCAAAACAGTTGAAAGCTCTTTTTGAATAGTTATTTTAAAGACAATTAAAAATTAATCAAAAATAATCATTAAAGCAATTTATGCTCTTTGACATATCATTTCATAATAAACAATTTTATGTTGAATTTTACCAAATAAACGATCTCGATGGCGTTATTTTTTGGATTAAAAACGGTTTCAAAACCCGTTTACGAATTTATCTGTAAAGGGTTAAAACGCAAAGGTAGATGAAGCAGAGAGATGTGGGATGGTTAAATGTAAATGTTCGCACAATCCCAAATTGGCCTTAATTTCCAGTATCTCCATTATCGTTACGGTCTTCGTCAAGATAGAAAAATCCCTTAATACATTTTATTGGTAATTGTTTTCACCTTATCCTCCCCCCACGACCAAATACCCGCACAACCGTACACAATCCCAATTGTATGATAAAAACATTAAGGTGCAATGACATCATAAACGCAATTTTCAAAATGACGAAAGGTCGTAAAGAATCGGATCGCGGCATTGTCTTTTTTGTATGGGTTCTCTGAGAATTCGATTTTATGTATTTTACAATATATGGGTCGAACTGTGGAATTGTGCGGAGCGCTCTTTACAACAAGAGTCTTATTTACCCTTTCCATTGACGGTTAAAATACAAGTTCGTGCAATTTGACCCATATTCTTTTATTGATTAAATATGTGCTCAATCTGTTTTAAATTGGCTCAGCCGTTTCTCAATACAAGGTGGGCACATTTAGCGTATCACCTCAGCCTCGTACAGAAATCGTTAAAGTGACACTTTCCACAATAATTTGATTATTCCCATTTGTTTTCGTTTTAGATAATAATTATAAAAAGTGTATTATTAAATATAATCATTAGGGACACGCTATGAAAAAATATGCAATAGGTATTGGTAATATAAATTTTAAATAAAAGATTATCATTATGATTGTGTTTTTATAGTTAAAATAGGAAACGATTTTGTTTGTTTCCGTCCAATTGAGAAATTGGTTTATTTTTAGACAATTACTTTGCTGGACACTCTTTATATTGAGTTTAATTGACAATTATTCAAAATAAATTTCAAAATATAATGTTTGAGTATCAAAAAAATTAATTTGTGGTATTATTCAATATCTGATACGTTAGTATATTGAATCATAGAAATATTTGTTAGTATTCTTATGGTTTTGCGAGTTTTTTCTTTATTAATTTAATATAAAGATTTGTTTTTACGCATTTTTAAATTATAATATTGTAAAAAACTTATTAATGATGTATTTTTTATATGTTACATACAGTTCATTTTGATACTGTAGTCGATCTCGCGATCTTCGCATCTAGCTAATAATGGCCACTAATTAAGAAGCTCGTGACACATTAACGGCCTCGAGCACTTAGTTATGTGGGTCGCTCCAGAAATCGACCATAGTCAATGACCCATTTCCAGAGTCTCTATGGGGATTTTCCATAGCACAATGCTACAACTTACAGTACGAATGTCAATCTAATAAAAATGCGAATTTCTTAACCAGAGTTAGGTAATATTTATTGTTAAAAAATTCATATCAAACGGAGAATACGAAACTCGTTCTTTGATAATCGGTATTTTTTAAACTTCATTAATTAATTCTAATAAGCTTATCAATTTTTAAGAGTAAAATTTATAAAGCTTTGTAATTTCTTTAGATGAATAATATAGTATATAGTAGATCATTGATTTGAGCAGCTTGTTTTGCATCAACCTCATTCTTTTGGATAGAATATTCAATTTTGGTTTTTATTGGATGATAAAAAAAAAATGGGTAATTATAATAGAGAGACTTTTTTCTGTTTTGAATATTGAATATGGATTATAATCTCAGTTCAGTAAGTAAGAACACCCTTACCCATTTTTAAAACCCGTTAAATATTTATAAAAATCTGTTGAATTTTCTAGGGTTTATGTAATAAAGATCAATACTATTAAAACCTAACTGTTCCAAAATTTTAAAAAATAAAAAAAAAGTTAAATGAACTTTGTCTTTACATATGTTTCTACTATGCTGGTTTGAAATGGGCAAATCATGAATAGTTATTTGTGTCGATTTCAGGTGGTGATCAACTGCGGTCTTGCACAAGAGAGTGTCGCACACGTATAGGTGCCCAACATCATTTCCACCAAGTCGAAGCGGAGATTGGCCGCGCGAGTCTGGAGTGTTGGTGGCGGCGGTGACGGTGGCGGCGGCGGCGGTGGGGAGGACTCGGTCAAGTGGAAAATGTCTAGTGACCAACCGGAGTCCGGAGGAGCGGCTGTGGACAGGGGTCAGCAGAAGCGGCTCAGCATCGACAGTGGCAGCGGCACCACCAACGCCCTTCTAGACAATTCCGATTGTGATAAGATATCATCGAACCTGGGAGGCTATGAATCTAGTGAATCATCTGCCGGTAAAAATTCACTTTTGTTGCGGTGCGATCGCTGTGATAATTTCGAAACCAAGTCTAGTGCTTTATTGATGGCACATGTGTGCAAAGGAGTGGCGGCGGCCGGTGTTGGTGCAAATGTCATCCCACACAACAGCATCACCACACAACAGGCCGCCACCACGACCACCACCAACAACAACAATCCAGCCACGGCCAACAACAACCTCCTGGGCCTGGTCACGAGCCTCCTGAAGAAGGAGAGTGGCGGCGGCGTGGGAGGAGGGGAGCAAGAGTCCGAGAACCAGTCTCCCAACCAAGAGGCTAACAACAACAGCACCAGTGTCAATAACAACAACAATAGCAACAGTCCAACGAGTAACACCAATGCCCACCACCACAGGAAGCTGTTCGAGTGCGATGTCTGCAACATGAAGTTCTCTAATGGAGCGAACATGAGGCGGCACAAGATGAGGCACACAGGTGTCAAGCCCTACGAGTGTCGGATATGTCAAAAGAGGTAAATACAGAATTAAGGCTATGTAAATTAATAGACTAGATTGGTGATTGATTTGTTATTGGTAAAATGCTTAGCCCAAAAACCATACTTACCGAATAATAAATTACAAAAGACAATTAAATCATGAAATGTAAATGTCATATGATTCAATTGTCTTTTATAATTTATTATTCGATTAGTTTCTATAAAAATACAGTTTCCAAAAAAGCCCAACTATATAAAAGGGTTTCTAATTTTTTAAAGTACTTACTTCCTTAAATTAAACTAAATCGTAATATAAACAGAGTATGTAATACTTATTGAGACTTTGAGTGAGATAATTATTAATGTAAGGATTGTTTTGAGCGGTAGTGTATAGCAGGCGCCTCCACTACAAACTTAATATCAATGAGCTGAGAAAATAATTGTTTGTGATTTGACGAGTACGTCCTTGTTGAAAAATCAATTATTTTTCAATGAGGAAACGAGAGTAAAACAAAACCAAATGCAAATCATTTCCTAGCAAAAAAATTGATTTTACACCCGTGCCGAAAATTATTTTTGGGTATCCTTTATAACACTCTAAAAACTTATTTTAAAATTTGTTGACTTGAACTATGAAAAAAGTTGGGATGTATATGGAATTTTTGCAATTCGATAAATTTATTAGTTTACTTTTTCTCTTACTAGTAAAAAAATTATCTTCTTTATTGAAGACACATTATTTAAATGTGACAAGATAATCATAATACTAATTCTCTGTAATTTACGTAAAATGTCAGGTTTTTTCGAAAGGACCATTTGGCGGAGCACTTTACAACGCATACAAAGACCTTGCCATACCACTGCCCGATCTGTAACCGTGGTTTCCAGCGCCAGATTGCGATGCGGGCCCACTTTCAGAACGAGCACGTCGGCCAGCATGATCTGGTGAAGACGTGTCCCTTGTGCAGCTACAGGGCGGGCACAATGAAGTCGTTACGTGTCCACTTTTTCAACAGGCACGGCATCGATCTGGACAATCCGGGCCCGGGTGCTCCGTCCTCCCTGCTGCTGGCCCTCGACTCGCAAAACGCCAGTCAATTACTGCCCCAATTAGTGGCGGCCGCTGCCCAAGCGGCTCCCACTTATAGTGATAGTGGCGATTCGTTACGGTCAACAGAAAATGGGACGCCACCAATGCATTTCTTAACTCCGCACGTCGAGATCTCAATGGCCGATAACAATTCCGAATCTTTCCAGGTGAGTACCCTCCACATTAAATACACATACACACACATGTATCCACATTCATTGCTCAGAAGTGGAGTGTCTGCCGCTTCTGATCAAGTACTTTACGCATTCGATCTAATATAACTGACCTGGTTCCGATTCTTCTCCGCCGTGTTGCTTCTTCTTCTACTTCGTCCATTGCTCAACCCAAAAATCAAAAATAAAAAAAAAACTTAAACACAAATTGAAAAATAAAAAAAAAATGCCAAGGCTCAGGACGATTATTCAATGCAAAGCGAATCGACCACTAACTCCTTATCAAACAATAACAATAATAATGGGACAAATGGTAACCAGGGCGGCGGTGGAGGCGGCCTGGAGATTACTACAAACGGCGGTTCGCCGGCATCGCCCCAATCAGCTGATTCCAACTCCAACAACGCCCCGACCAGTTCGCTGACTCTCTTGCCCGCCTTAGTACAAAACTCTAGACACTTGCTGCTGGCGGCCGCGGCGGCAAACAGTGCCGGTGACAACAACAGCATAACACCGTCGATCAGTCTGATCCCCATCAAACAGGTATGAAACGATTCCCATCTACTTTTGTCTTTACAGCAGAGATGCACCATATAAAATAAAACTCAATCAGCCAGCCAGCTAAATAATAACACATGTGTGTGTATGAAGCTCCAGTAATTGGATCATTAGAATTAGAAAGTTGTTCAACCGTTGAACTTGTTCGACATTCTAGCCAATGTGCTATGATCTGGGCTTTTAAAGAGCTCAAGTACGGTGCACTGTGGAATGTTTTTGTTGATTAATTTGCACAATATATTCACTATCAATTAATGATATTCAAATTATAATAAAATATATGTTCAGATATTCATACAAATAATCCTGTGAATTTGAAGTTAACCAAACAATAGCATTTAAATAAAAAAAAAACATGGTGATTATATAAATTTTAATATGAAAATATTTATTTAAATTTATAATCTAATTTTAAAAAACTAAGGAGCTATTCTGAAATATAAAAATTTGTTGTGATGAAATGTTTTTTATAAAACAAATTCAGATGATTCACCAAGATAAAAGGCTGTTAGGGAAATAGGATTTTTTAAAAATTAGGAAAGGGTTGAATGAGCTGACCCCTCACGTCTGGGAAGGATGACCAAAGCCAATTCCATTCGACCATTGAGGTGACAGGATGAAAAAATTTTAAAAGAAAATACTTTCAATTATATCTCTTCATCTAATTTTATATTCAAGCATTAACTAAATTTCGAAACAAATTCTAGTTAATAACAGTCATTGAAGTCACATCATTTTAGTTGTACAAAAATAATTTTATTGTTAACTTTTGGCTCACTGTGCATCAACGAAATCATAGCTAGACTCTAGCTCTCAGCGCAACCTATTGAAATTGGCTGGAATTATATTCTGGATTATGAATGCGCGCTGTTCAACATACCCAGTTACCTACCCAGCCAGCCATGATTTACTGGGTTATCATTACCATATCAGTTAATCGCATTGTTGTTGGTGCTGCTTTTGCTACTGTGCGCTGAAGAGTTGTGTCTTGATGGTCTCGTTGATGTCTTGAGAAATTAGATCGAAACAGATCAGATCCATCCACCTAAGCCGTTGCTAATTATGTGAATTTCTACTCTCATTCATTCCTCTTTATTTGATTTGATGGTCTCTATTTCTTCTCTTTTCTTCTCTTTTCTTCTCTTTGATTCAATTTACTTCCGTAAATTAAAAAAAAAAACACATTCAATATTGTACCACATGGATGTTTTGTGGATGATGGTGGCGAATAATAGGAGCCCAATGCAAATGACGACTACTTGGACTCGAACAACAACAATAGCAGCAGCGTGGTGGGCAACAGTAAGCTGATTACGAGGCTGGTCAGCAGCAATGATCCGCCGAGTTCATCACCTGGAGCGATGCCCGTTTCGAACGAAAGTGGTTCGTCATCCAGTTTAACGTCGCTAATTAAGGTCAGTAGCAGTCTCACTATTTCAGTTCTAATCCACTTAGAAATGCCGATCAGTCGGCCTGATTCGCTAATCTATTAGCAGAACGAGTTGTACTAGCCAAATGTGGAAACGTATTGTTTTTTTTATTATTATTATTAATTAACGAAGGGGGTTAATTTTCAATTATGAACAATACGATAGAAATAATGTATGCTTGCATTTTATAGTGATTTTCTATTTAGATTATTGTTATTAAAATATTAAATTTCTTTGCGTTAGTTCAACATAAACTAACCACTTCTATTTTGAAATATTTATTAATCTATTGTAAATAATTTCCATCCAAAATTATTATGAATTAGAACTATTTACAGAACTAACTACAACGAAAAATGTATATTAACTTTTATTCAAATTACGAGTAGTCCAGAATATCCAGAAACTTAATAATACAGTTCTCAATAAATAAGCATTAATGAAATGATTAATTTCTATTAACCCTCAAAGCCGGCATATAATTAGATAATGTTAGATAAAATGTAAATAAATATTAATTTACAATAGAAATTTTGAAGTTTTATACAATAATAAGCTCACCTTCTTGGTCGACTCATAAATTATTTATTTATTTATTTTAAACTTAAACAAGAATAGAAACTGTGTCAGAAACTGTATGTCTTGATAATTAGTACTTTTCCAGAATCCAATCAGTTATCATACTTTTATCATCTTCATATGAAATTGAATACATATAAATTGCAGGTTTCACCATTAAAGTCGTTGCTGCGAGAGGACTTGAAGCGGCGGATCAGTGCCCGGGCGAGCAGTCGAGCGACTCGGAATGGAAGCAGTGCGAGTAACCCGAGGGCATCTCCGTCGCCGACGGGTGGAACAGGTGGTGGCAATGCGAATAATGGCAGTTCTGGTGGCGGCGGCAATGGAGGAGGTGGTGGGGGAGGGAACTGCAATTCGACAAACAGCACAAATCAGCCTGGTGAAAGTTCGCCCGCCTCAAATGGAACGATCACGTCGACGGGGCCGGAGAATGACCTGATTGCCTTGAACCGGAAACGAAATCTGCAGTGCCTGTTTTGCGGTATCGAATTCCCCGACCAGACTCTCTACTTTCTGCACAAAGGGTGTCATTCGGAGAGCAATCCCTGGAAGTGTAACATTTGCGGCGAACAAATGCAGAACGTCTACGAATTCAATTCGCATCTGCTCAGCAAAAGCCATCAATGAGATTATGCGGTCCCTAATTTTGCAAACACGATTCAAATTATCAAATTTTAGCACAATTACACAATTGGAGTTTCGGATAAAAGTTAAATGAGGATTCAAAAATTACAGATTTTTAAAGAAAACACACACACAAATTTACAAATTGGAGAGTCAAGATTAGGGAACAGATAGGAAACATAGAATTAAACAGGACGTAATAGCAGAGGCTGAGGGTGAATTCCATGGTTTTCCAATCCACACTCTACTGTACCTATATTCAGCAAACAAGAGTAATTATATATAGAGAGTATATATTTACATATATAAATAATATATTTTAAATACAATGTAAAAAGTCAAAGAGTATTTAGATGATAGTAACATAATGTTAAAATGATAGATAATTTTAATTCTTGCCCAAAAGACACATCTAGTGCATAGAGGAGAGACGACCCAGATGTGTTACACCTCACCAGTTGATAATTCCATGGACTATTTTTTAGACAAATACTATATAATTATTATTAAATAGTACATAAAAACGTAAATAGTGCAAAAGACGATTTTCCGTCCATAATGTGTTAAAGACTTTATCTCTCTCTTCTTCTTTTCTGGCTGTTTATGTTTTATCGCTTTGGATTCTCCTCTCCAAAGCCTAAGAGAAACACTAAATTTCCCGTAACTTTCCGTTTACAAATTAAACAAATTGTTCTATTATTGAAATTAAAAAGGAAATTTAAATGGAAATGTTCTAAGGTTTAAAAGGATAAGGCAAATTAAAGATTAGTTGAAGAAGAATAGAATAAACAATGTCCAGTGATATGTAAGTATGATTTTTAAATATAAGTTTGTACATAAATAAACAAAACTAATTGGCACGGTTCAAGTTAATAAACGCATTAAAAATTTATTGCAAAATAAGATTACTAAAATACACTCCCAATTTGAATAAAAAAAATTAGTTTATATGGAAAAAGAAAAGTTTTGAAAAGTTAGCTCCAAGCGCAATTGAAGTGGTATTTGAAAGGAGAAACGTTATGAGATACTCATTTAGGTTATAGTATAATCTTAAACTAGTATTAGTTACATTAAATTACTCTTAATTAGGTATATTTGCGTTTCACAAAACAAGTTAATCCAATTGGCGTTCTATGACTCTTGCAAATATTATCGTTATATTGAAAGATTGCCGAAATGGTTTTAAGCTTTCGCACATGTATAAAAAAAGAGGAGAATTAAAATTGAAAAATTAAATAAAAAAAAACAAATCGGTGAAGGCTTGGCAAAAAATATCTATTTAGAATCGGTCGAGAGCCGATTTAAAAAGCTCGTCCTGAGGATTAGTAAGTGTGATATGTAGATTGGAAATCAGTTATTGTATTGGATACAAATAGACGGATAAGGATAGCCTTTATTTTTCTACTTAGGGACTCAAAGCGATTAAGTAGGACAAGTTAGGCAAATTAAACAAATATATATTGTGAAAATCGAATGAATTTTTTCAAATGGTCAAAGACCAAAAGATAGGTCGGAGTAGAATATTTATTTGATTTGTTATTTATTTCTATTTTTTATACATTGTTGAAATTATTATTTTTTTGTATAAATTGAAATATATATATTGTTTACTTTTTTCTATAATGTATATTATAAAAAGGACATATTTTTGTTAAAAAGTCGAAAGTATAGAGATAGGATATTATATATAGAAGGTGATGAAATCGTAAATACATGTGCAAAAGGATTATATAGATTTATAAATAAATATACAACTATATGAAATTGTTTAATTAAGTTTGATCCCACTGTTTTCCAAGTTTTGTCTTATTGTTATGCTAATGTCTAAGAGAACACATGAGAGATTATTTTTGTACAGTATTTTTGTAGTTTGGACGGTGGATAGTAGGAAAAAAGTATAGATATGAAAGTATTGTGTAACAATGTGAAAGAATTGCAAAAGATGGAACGAAACTTAGTTTTAGTTTGATAGTTAATTTTTCTATTATTACTATAATTTTTGATTATAAAACGCGGATTAGGTGGATAAAAGTGCATAAAAGAAACTATAAAACATTCTTGCCACAGTGGTGACCCCTAAAGTAAGGTCCTATTTCGGGATGTAAATTAAAAGAAAAGGAAACAACTCTAAACTAATTGACAAGAAATTGCCCTTCATAATTAAGCTATGTCCTATTTAAGGTAATTAGACTTGGATATTCAAATGATATTTACATTTATAAATGAATATGAGACATAAAACAATGAAATGCTAAGCACCTTTGGTTTCAACAATTTTATATATATAAAATAAAAAATAACAAGAAAGACAAATGTAGTATCTAAACATTTACCGCATTTATATACATCAGATATATTGATATTGAAATTTTAAAAGTACTAAAAATTGTATTAAAAAAATTGTGCAGTAAGCCACAAAGAGCGAAAGCCTTCTGGAACAGGAATTATCTAGTAGCAAAGCGGATAAATACTTAAGCAACGTTTTTTGGTGGACATTGATAGCGGGGAAAAGTCTGTCAATAGATAATAGCTAAACCAGAGCTTTTGGTAGGTGACAGACACATTCACAATACTGCGACGAAAAAGTAACGTATTTTTATAAGTGCCCTTTTGAGTAAAATATAAAATGTATTAAAGGAACAAAAATATTTCTCCATTTTAAAAGACACACATTTACACACAAATAAACACACTAACAAGAGATTGTAGGAATGCAATTGCTAAAACACTGATTCAGAGTTCAGACCAAGAACAGGTGGAAAAGGGGACAGTTACAAATAGATACCAAATTATTCAATTAATCGATAAAGTCACACTTCACCTCTTTATTTATTGTATTCCATTAATTATTTTCTACTGATAAATAATACAAAATACAAAACTGAAATAGGTGCCTTCCGTAACGAAACATAGAGACAAACAGAGAATTACAAAACTGCAACAACAATAATCCTGAACGGGTTAACCAAGGAGTCCAATGTTTAATCAATAGTCTTTTTAACGTAGATAAAAGTGCAGAATACATGAACAGCAACTGTTAAATAATAGAGTAATGTGTATTATATAAAAGAAAAAGAAACATATTGAGAGATACAATGTATATTCCTATTTTTACAAAACAATAATCCGATTTTGTGAATTTTCCGTGTTTGTCGCGACTTCACACTCCAGTGCAAAAGCCATTGTACACAGACTCACACAACAAAGAAACATACATTTAGGGGTGGTTTTACGTTTTTTAGTTCGCTTTAAGAAATGGGCCTTATAATCTGTAAATCCAAGTTCAATTTATCCCTCAATGATCCCGATATTATATTGGGACTAAAAATGGTCACTAAATAAACTAACTAATAAGTAAATGAATGATAAATGTCATTATATTAAACAAAAAAAACAAGAGTAAAGTAAAACTTTAAACACTATTATACTTATTATCATTAATATGATTACATAGTGAAAAAGACAAATTATTTATAAAAACAAATATAGTTCATTTTTTAAACCTGAAATTATAATCTTTATTGAAAATAAATAGAATTATTTGAATATCTGCAGTTTTATTAAAACAATATTAGAATAATCTTCGTTTTAATCCTACGAGGGTGTCTGATCCAGCTATCACAATTAAATTAGTTATTCGTTTAGAACATATCGATCAGATACTGAAATTTTGATTTTGGGAGGGGATTTACGGAGCAAAACCAATGATCCCATGGATGCTGGTCTCTTTTCTTTTGATGGATATCATCAAAATTGGTTTAACAAGTTGCATCATTGTTCCATTTCGGCTCCCATGGAGGATAAAGTGAAAAAACTTAGAACTTTGTAGAATTCGAACCCAAATTGAAAAGGCTTCAGATAGCTGAGATAGTAAGCATGTAAAAAACTGGAAATATTATATCCTGCAATAATATTGGGGATGAGAGATTTGTCCGTGAACAGAGTGCGGCAATTTCTTAGTGTCTTCTGTGAAAATGTCCGAATATCGATCGTACCACATTTCAATAGCAGAGGTGCCACAATCCGGACAGGTATCAAGGATTGACTCGTCCAGACGCGACATGTAGTGGTTTAGTATTCGACACCATTCCGAGCGAAGCTGAGCCAGGGTTGCTCTAGTTGTGCGGGGTCAACATCGACTGTCTAGAATTGGCTAAAAGGATAAAAACACTTTACTATGCCGAATTATTGGAACGATTCAGTTCATAGTTACATAATAAATATGCGGATGAAATGGGAGTCAAATAAGGAAGATATCGCCGCTAAAGAGATCTTTGGTTTAGAGATGTTGTTTTAACTCACCATTAAAAAACTACAAGTACTTATTCTACCGAGAACTTATCATACTGTCCTCGTAAAATAATAATTGAAACAATAAAAATATTATGTATTATTTGTATTTTTTAGAAATAAATTGCATATATGGCACTCGTCATATAATATATATATTGGGACCCGGATAATTTGTATGAAATTGTCTCGGGTACCCGTCTAGTACGCGTAAGATACGATAATCTAATAGAAAAATTATTTAAAAAATATATTTGAACTATTATATTTAAATTTAAAGAAAAAATATACATATAATTAAACACCCATTCATATTATAAATCTTTATTATTTAATATTATTTATGATAATGCTATAAATGTATTACAATAAGAGTACAAATGTATTAATATGGTTTGAATACTTTTCTTAAACGAATAATTGCAATAAATTATAAAATACTTGTGTATAATAACAATTCACAAAAATTGGTATAAGAAAGGTAAGGTCGACTGGGTAAGGATTTACGAAAAAATAAAAAAAAAAAGTACGAGCGGATTAAAGACGTCAATTAATTTTCAGAGGTTTGTATTGTATTTGATATCGTATATAAATACTGTCCAGTTTGGTAATACAATATATTATTGGTTGTTCAATTATTATTGTCTTTGGTTTTGTATGTAAAATATAAAAAATGATACGGCCCCGAAAACCTTGTAAAACGTTTGAAACATTGTAAAAAGTTAAAAGTATTTCTTTTTAATTTAGTCAACAATTGGCACAATTGGTGGTGCTCATAGAGAACTGGTTCTGGTTTTGATAACAATAGTGAAATAGTGCTTATTTAAAGGCCCAAAAATGATATCCATAACTAGAAAAAGTAGTTATCGCACAGGATACAAGAAAACAGATTACACTTTTTGAGGTCATATATTGTAATAAGAAGTATTTAATAATTATTCCTGTTTTAAATCTCTCTTACAAACACATTCTTCTTCGTATTACATTGTAATAATATTTGATCAACATTTTTAAGAGTTAGGTTAGGCAAAATATAACCTCAAAAATCAAACATGCAATCTGTAATCTGGATTATTGGATAGAGTTATATTAATGAATTATACAAAATAGTCAATGAATGTGCCGTTATTTTCCTTTGTGGGTGAAATAAAGTCACCCGAACCACGTATTGTCGTCACTTTAAAATTATTTTTGTGGTTATTGGTGTTGTTGATAGTACAATTGTTGTCGTGATGATGAGTCGGAGTCCAGGGAGTCGATATTCGCATCAGCTCCGCTTTGGGTATTATTTTGGAAATGATATTGCAATTCGTTAGCGATTTAGAACTCTTTACAGCCGGCCGATTTATGCTAATGTCCGATTCGAGCAAAGTTATTTTGACGGGCACTGTACAATTTGCGTTAAAAGAGGCGCTCCTTTGAACCGGAGGACCGCTCTTCTCGACCGATTTAACAACTGATAGCACCTCGGTTTTGGTCACGCTCCTCGATGGCGATGCGAAAATCAACAAGCTCTTCTTCCTCTGCTAGGAGCAGGAAGACCTGGTCGATGACGTCGGACTGGCATTCACGTTGTTACTGTTATTATTACTATTGTTGTTTGAGTCTGTCGATTGATGATTGTTACTGAGCGGAGAGACAACCTCGGCTCCTGGATTTTCCTGCGTCTGTCGATTCGTCATCTACATCGCAAGAAATTCACAATTACACTTTGATTCAAATTTAATTCCATTACAACAAAATAAGAGTAATATTAGCCACACCAACAGACATATAAAGCAATTACATAATGTTTAAATTTAGAAAAATTAATAATCGTTATCCATATATCTTTTAAAATTATTATTAATCAACAGATACTATGCTGTTTGAGTAGATTAATTTATTATAAAATATTCATATACTTTTACCGATTCCAAAAATCCTGCTTGTTGAGGCCAATTAAAGTCATTTAATAGCGTGACTTGAATGCATCAATTAAAGAAAGAAGGCAATTCTCCATTGTACTTATTACAATGACGACTAATAAATGTTTTAGTTAGGTCCATACTTAGTTTATCATTGATCAATAATATAAAACCATTTAAACATGAAAGAAGAGTAATTCATTGTACTTGATTCTAAACGTTCTGATTTAAACGATAAAACTTACAATCTTCTTAATTAGATCTCACAGCATTTGTGTTTTAAAATTGTCATTTTGTTCAATAGTTTTTTTTATACAACTAGGTGTTTTATACAAAATTCTATCCATTTTTAATTAATTCATCATAAAAATAAAAAAAAACACCCTTTTCAAAATTTAAAATTTAGTTCGCTCTAACAAAATTATTTGTTTTAAAGCTCTTTTGCTATAAAAACGACTCTGACAGAACAAACTTTAATGTCATAATAAATTAATTTAATTTTATGCAACAAAAAAGCAAAAATAAATATATCAAATGTCTTATGTTTATGAATTCATTAAAATACATTTCTAACTATGTTCGTTTCTTTCCTGACTGATGCATTTTCTGTCTTGCTATTGTAATTTTCAAAATCTCGAATAAAAGTTGGTAGTTGGTTAGAACGGGTTAGACTTACAGTAGAATTGTTATTAGAAGAAGCTGTAGTATTTTTCGGAAGATGGTCACCTGATGCTCCCATGGGACATACGAAATCACTCCACTCATTGTCCCCTTTTGTGGACTTTTTCCGTTTCAACGAAAACTGGGATTTCTTCGGAGTCTATAAGAAAATAAATCGAAGCCAATTAATTGATAATTGGGGCACATTAATTGAATTTACCTTTAATTTGGCTGACAGAGTCAATGGCTGGAAACCCAAAACACTCTCCACATCCCTCTTGCCTTGGATAATTTCCCGTCCCAGGAGCTCTTTGAAGTGTGTGGCCAGATGTCTTCTGAGAAGCGTTTTACTCGGGGGAATGCTCAGCAGGTCTGCCAGTAATTCAGCGTTGAATTTTGGCTCGTACATCATTAAGGCTCCATGAACACCAGCACCTCTCAAATTAGGTGCTAGAATAACAATAAAATAATCGATTAATTCATTATTTATTATACATTTTCCTAATGACAACATACATGTTAATTGAATTTGGAAACATTGATTACTGTCAAAAATTAAAATTATTTATCAGGAAATTATACATTGTTTGTTTCTTGTATTTAAAAAATATTCTACACGCAAGAGTTAAGAATAACTGAAATAATTTAAACGAATTTAGTTATTTAGGTAAGTGATGAATCGAACTCATTTTCATTATGTGTAATGTTTGTTTGCACGACGGAGTCAATTCTTTATTAATGGCTATTTTTTTCCTAATTTATATTGAAATAGAAATTCACAACCAACTTCTTTGATATTTTTCTTATGATTTTGACAGTCGGAATATCAAAATTGACAGTAGTAAGCCTGAATAATAATTTTTGACTGAAAAAATCTGTGTTAAATTATTTTACTAATAAATGGGACTAAACATATGGAAAAATTCAATATAAATACCGACTTCTGTCCAAAATAAACAAGTAATACAATAAGCATTCGATTCCAACGCATTTTAATTCATTTCATTTCCAGTTTTTTTTATTATGCGATAAATTTTTCTTAAAATGGAATTGATGGAAGCTAATAGATCAGATCAACTTAATAAATACATTTGATACGAGTATGATACAAGATGTTTGATCAATAAATATTTAAAATAGATTTTGTCTTTCAAAACAATGGAAAAAAGACTTTTATAGGATACTTCACATACGGAATTGCAAAAACGGATTTATTACTTTTGATTAATTTATCCCAAGTATGATATATGCTGATGATATCACTTTGAAATTAATATAAAAATTCATACCATATTCCGCTAGATCGACCACTCGAAGCCATTCCATGACGCGATGTGCCGTCCACAACTGCACTTTGAATGGCCCATGTATAGGCTCTCCACCCGACCGCCTTATTAAGCACTCGGGATCAAAATTGTTTTCCCTCATTAATTGGATTCCTCGGCGAAGACTGGAAGCATGGAGACACGAGGTTACGTGGAGGTGGCCTAGGTCCTCCATTGTTAATTTATGGAGCATTCGACCATCAACTCGTGACAATGAAAAAGCATCCTTGTGCTGCGGAAGACCCATATCGTCGAGCCATCGCACCACCCAACCACTGTCCAATTTACCGGCACTCCTAAACAGCTCATCCGTCTCATTTCCTGTCACATCCGCCAACGCCAAAACGATTTTCTTTCTGTGCAGGTGGTTCTTTAAATTCAGCTCCTTCTCGATATCGACGGGCGAGGCTTTGACCAAATCGACGGCTCCATTTTTCAGCCATTTTCTGGCATCGTCTTCGTACGAGCTGAGACCCAGTTCATCTAGCCAATTGCACACCGAATCAATATCCCATTCATCAAACGGTCGATCCGGTTTCGCCATTCCACTCCAGCCCAATCGAGCCCCAGCTGTCGCTCGAAAGCCTCCGCGCCGGAATTCCCCATCGCCCGATAAATCCTCCAAATTCCCACTGTTGCTCCGCTTGATCTTACCAAAGATTCCGCGCAATCCCTTGTTCTTAAGACTCATCGAAGGCGACGGCGAAGGCTGAGGCGTGTAACTCCTTTGTGTGTCCACAGTGTCTTCAATCACTTTTTCGGTTTCAGCTGCAAACATTTGGCATTTGAAAAATCTTAGATTAAGAACCACAGACTGTTCACTTCAAGTTGTCCTGTTTCTTCGAATTTTATTAAATTTAAAACTAATTGAATTATTTCTCATAATTTAAAATTTCTTTAAAAGAATATTTAGAGTTGTATTTTTACAATACCCAAAGAAATCGAGTATTGCTCTTGCTAATTTACTGAAAAAATCATATAGTCTTGAGACTAACACATTTGGTAATAACGATAATTAATTACTTGAGAACTTTGACTTGATGTGAGCAGCTCGGTTGGATTGACATGTAGCAAATCAACAACAACAGGTCAATTAATTTGTGAATTTCAAAGCTATTTATGTAATTAGTTTGTAACAATTGATTTTTGCGCCTTGTTTAAAAAACAATTTTAATTGCCGTTAACCATAAATCAATAAAATTTATAATATCTCCAATTTTGAATTTTAAATAGAGTTTAAGAATAGAATAGTAAAAACTGAAAAATTATAATTAAGTAATTGTGTTCAAAATGATGAATTAATTTTTCTGTTGTTATTTTAATGATTTGAATTTTATGTAAATGTGTAAAAAGAATGAAACTTAATCAAATTATATTAGTTTAAAGCAGAATAGAAAAGAAATGATTTAAAAAAGCTTAAATATCATTTATAAACTTTTAATTAATTACATTACCATTCTTCCAATTTCTAAAACTGTCTTTTACACACAAGGCGAAAAACGTTTAAACAATGACATTACTTTGATGATTTCTTAGTTAAAATAATGAAGATTAATTCATAATTATTACAGCCAATAAAACTAAACAACAATGTTAGTCCAGAGACGTCAACAAGTATTAATTAAAAAAGTAAATATAAAGGAAACCTAGATTTGGCACCGAAAATCCCCTTTGCTTTTCAAAACCCTTCAATTGACCCGGCTGATACAGAACCAACTGGTGGTGATAGACATTATTATTACTAGCGCTTAGACTACCACTGTCTGGATCAGTATGACTCGCCTTTGCAAAGGTGGTCATATTTCTCTCCGGACAACTGGAAATCGCTGGCGTCGAAGCGCTGGTAAGTTGATCAAGGTGATTTTTACCAAAGGCTACATTCCGCTGCTTCGGCGTCGTCTGTTGGACCGGCTGCTGATCACCAGCGGCTGTCCCATTTCCGTTTGTCGTGCTGACCAGGGTGGGGAACGACTGTCGAGGCAAACTGTTGTACTGCAAGTCAATTTGACGTCGATATGTCGACGGGGGCGTCTGTTTTTAATTAAAAGAGAAACAACGTCATTTTGTTTGCTCTTATATATTATATTGGGTGTTCTAGATATTTTAAATATTACGACATTGCTGACATTTATTATGATATTTTTTCATATATTTAAAGAGTAGAATTATTATTATTCACCGAATCGTAAATGTTATGTATATATTGAAATAAATAACATACTAATTTCCGTCTTGTTTTAACTTTAATAATGTTTCATATTATTTAAGTTGTAATCTATTTAAACAAGGTAAATGTTAAAAAGATAATCATCCTAAAATTTACTTAAAATTTACTGTTCTACAAAATAAATAAAACCGTAGAGTGATTTCCTCTAGAAAAACTATCGGTTACCGATATTCTCTGGAATAGTTCCAATTTAAAATTAGGTAAATATTTTTTTATTTAGTAAAGGAAAGTGATGATTTCAATTAAATGTTTTTTTTAGAATCAGGAACGGCGGCAAAATATTGCAATTGTATTCTATATTTATTTTTAATTTTAGTTTTAGTGAACGTTAAGAAAAAAAACATCAAAGGTCCAGATTTCGGTATTTTACTTTGATCGACAAAAGTTACCATGTTTCGCCAAGCCCTCAAGAACGATATTGTCTCAACACAGTTACATTTAATTAATTTCTATATTATTAAGTAATAACTAATTCACTTTAAATATTTAAAACTATGTCAGAAACTATTAGTGATTTTGAAAGAATAAAAACTAATTAAAAACCTTTACGCAGAAAGAATAGAATATGGGTCACGCATAATAACCGTCACAATACCTTGGGAGTAATCGAGTTGTTCTGGTGCTGCTGCAAATTGCCATGGCTACCACTCAGTGGGTGGCTATTATTTAGCGAATTCCCAACATTATTTGGCGATGGTGTCGACCCAGCTGAGGAAGACGAAGCTAATCGTGTCGGCGCCAACGGTGGCCGTCTTATTATCGAATTACTGCTGCCCGTAATATTATTATTCAGCTGGTTTGTTCTCAGCTCCAGATTTTCCCTTTCTAAAGCCGCCTGTTGCAATTTCAGCTCACTCATCGCCGACATGAGTTCCAACTTTTGGGTCTCCAACGAGGAACGGGACAACATTTCCTGTAACAATCAATTACCCATATTTACAGAGAGTGAGAGAGGGCACACAATTACACACAAATCACATTTATTTTAGTGACATTATTGGATTAGGTGTATGAATCAAATGATTGTTAGTAACACAGGACAACACCGGAAGTTGGTTAATTGAATTTATTATCAAACCTGTCATTAATTTGGGATTGTATCATCGGAAATGCTGCTTTCAACAGGCTCTCAAATATTTAATTTCAAAAATATATGTTTACCATCAACATAAATATTTGCAATTAATTTAACTTTAGTACAGTGTTCAAATTTGCGTTTATTATTGTTTTAGGATTTCAAATCAAACTTTGTTTGAAAATGAAAAGCAAATATGATATATTTTTATATATTGCGATTAATTGTTTATTAATAACTTAACTCAAACATAAAAAGGAAATTGAAAAGAAAAACACTCTGTAAATTTCCTTAATTTTTAAACCAAATAAAAAAGAAATTAATAAAAAAAAATTTAACAAATCTCTTCAAATTTTTCGATTTAAGTTTCTCTTTTGAAATGACTTCATTCCTCAACATTTCAGCAATAAATACATTTCAAATTAAATGTTCTACAAAACCCAATTGTTTTAATATTAGTTTGATAAACCAACCCTCAACATTCTGTTTTATTTATTTAATAGATTAAAATCAAAACCACAAGATGCAAGTTCCATAACCACACACAAACAAATACCCAAGAATTCAGTCATGCAATTTGGGTGCATTCCTTAATGACAAACATAAGAGTACATGAAACAAGTCTTTCTCTTTTCTGTGGAATTCGTGCAACAATAAAAGACAGGACCACCCGGCCTCGTTGCAATGGTGAGGTCCATCCAACATTCATATATAATATTGTCTTGGTGCCATAGATAAAGGTGATTTGTTCATCTCTTTTCCAGATAATATAATAATAATATATAATTGATATAATAAATATAGAATATATATGTCCATTAAAACACAAAAATTCAAAAAAGAAATCTCAGGTACTTTTTGTTTGTCAATTTGGAGGCCAACCGAATTGGCAAATTGGCTTACTCGTCGTAGCAAATCATCGGCATTATTCAACTGCTGTTGCTTCTCCGCCAGGCTCCGTTCTAGATCGCTAATCTTTTCGCCTTGAGCGGCCAGTTGTTCAGACAACACTTGCACTTGTAACGCCAGAGACTCTTTATCGCTTTGTAGTCGACGTAAGCGGTCATCGGTGTCTTGACGCTAAAAAATATTTAGTACAATTATAAATTTTATTTCTTTACACTTGAACGATATTAGAAAAATACTATACAACTCAGTCGATTAGAATTTCACATCAAAGATTAGGGTTTTCTAGTATCATCTAAAAAGACGACTCCTATTTTACTATTAATAATTAAAAATATATTTAATGTTTTACCAAATTTTCATTCCCTTTCATAATAATAAAATACCAATTGCGAATATTTATTAAGAAAATATCGATATATGAAGAATTCAACTTAAATAAATAAATAATTAATAACACATTCTTCAATTGACAATTCTTAATATTTTGCAATAATCTCCTTTTACTCAGACAATAAACATTAGGAATTAAATTTAAAGTATTTGTACTATTCGAAGTATTTAATCTTAATCATGATGTTCAAAAAAAACATTAAATTTATTTCAATAACCAATAATGAATCATTTCAAACCATTTAGAAAATGAAAATCGCGAAAACATTAATCAATTTCACTTTAAAGTCGATGTATGGTAGAATTGGTTAATTTCACAACAAAATAACGACAACAACAGAGCGCGACTTTCGAACCTGACTCCACAGAGAACTAGTCGAGTGATGGGGATGACATGGTCTCAAATCACAGGAGCAGCATCCGTGAAGCGAGGGTGGTGGCGGGGGAACGTATCGATTACAATAATTCCCGCTGTAATTCAGGTCGTGCTGAGATCCATTAAGAGCTCCACTGCTTCCGTATCGATGATCAGCTGGCAGTCGTCTGTGCTGCTGCTGTTGCTGGTGATAATGCTGCTGATATTGATAGTCGAGCATACGTAATTCCTCGCGACTGGCGTGACAGGAACTGGGCCAAAAGGGATGGGGCGGCTCCCACGGATAAGGGTAATTGGGCGGCGGTGGCGCTTCCCAGAAGCCCGGTGAGCCGCGATGGAATTCGTTTTGGTATCCGGAATCAGTGTTATTAGACGAGCCATTTCCCTCCAATGAGGCAGCCCGTGTAATTGCATTTTTACCACTTTTTGCCACCGCCGTCGATGATGATTTTGACTCTTTTCCGTCAAATTTCTCCTTCAGCGAATGTGCACTGCGACTCTTCCCGTCGCGCTCCTGACGATTCGTGGACAAGTGGCGCCTTCTGTCTAAACTCCCGACCGGCCGTGGAGGCTTCCCATTACCGCCGACCACCCCGACACTCGAGGACGACGTACTGCTCTTAATCGTCGGCTCCGTCGATTTCGTCGGAGATGCCTCAATTACCGGCAATTTAGACTCGGATTTCACCCAAGTAAAGTCCTCGTCACAGCATGTAGAGTCGTCTACAGATTAAATCAGTCATATGTAATGCAATTTCAGATCAGTCTACATGCAATCTAATTTCGCTTGAAACTCAATTTCGTTGCAATTATTTCACAAAAGACGTGCCGTTTTAATTAACAGAATTGCGAATTACACTTCTTTGTAATGAATTTCTGTGGAACGTTTTTTGTGCATAGTTTACGTAAATGACGTGTAAAAGCTTAAATTAAATTGGTTAATTTGCAATTGCTTTTTATTTCGAATATTCAATACTTTTTACTTGATACTAATTAACTATTCGTTTTCATTTCAAATTTATCAACAACAAAAAGGTATGTTAAATTTCTAATTCGGAGAAGAAAAGGTTCTGCAACCGATAAAGTTTTGTCATGTGACTCGCATTGTCCAATTGTGAAGATTTGTCTTTTATCAAATGAAAAATAATACCACAAAATTTCAAACTGACACAGAAATTAAACTTTGCACAATGATAAGAACTTTTAAATTGCTCCAGAGAGACTATTAATAGACTAATGGTGTTTTTATTCTAATTTGAGTATAAATTGTTGGCAATTTAAAAATCTAATTAGAATTCTAATTTATTCACCATTATCTCTAGATACTATATCTTAAAATTAGTTTTAAAAAATAGTAATTTCTCTTCCGAAAAATATCTTTAAAATCCCTCAAAACTCTAATTGACAACCTTTTGGTTTGTTGGACTTCTTCATGTTTTGACTTCTGGAGTAAACACCAGACCGTTCCATTGACGACGCCTGGGAGCGGAGGGGAGTTTGATCGACATAATGTTCCGTCTCTTCATCCGAGCTGGACCAATTTGTAGTGAGGCTACGCCGAAACGAAATTGTTCTGTCATCACTGTCATCGTTGTAATTATCGTGGATGGATTTCTTTTCAGTATCATCGCTAATATCAAAGTCGCGACTACTTGTTGAATTGACTTCGTCATCCAAGGAAGAACCGATCCGATTTTCCTCCCTGCCATCATCAGCAGCACAGTCGTCATCATCTATGAATAACAACAATAATCATCACGAATGCGTAAGACAGTTCTAAATATAATCTGGGTTTTCTTGTCTGAATCCTCTCTGTTCTGCCTCTATCTCTCGCTCCGACTCAACACAATCTCATTCTGTCGGAATTTACTAATAACATAGTGGATGATTGAAGCCCCAGACAACAACGCCTTTTCTTTACTCTATTCACACAAATCTAACCTATATAGTAATCCATTCGGGACATTAGATAAGCAGCCACTGCTGGATGAATATCCAAATTGTTAACGTCCACTGTCTGCCTTTGAATAGCAAACAAATTACTGGACGGAGAGGATGAAGGCACGGGCGGAAGGGGCAGATCCATGAATACAGTATCGTCACTTGACAGGCTGCTCTCTTTCATCAAGTCCCTAATAACATTTTCATTTGCCATTTTCATCAACTGTCATTTCACACGTTAATTAACTCTTTTCCGAGCCTATAGCATTGACATTTATGTGATTTATACTTAATAATGGCTCTATATTTGAATTTCAATTAAACATCACTCATATCAAACATCACTAAAATGTGATCAATAATCATAGCAAAAAAAATGCCCGATATTAATTAACTATTTTAAACGAAAATAATGCAAACTATTCACATAACTCGAAAACAAACACTGACCATATGAACCATTTTCGGAACATTTAATAAAAGAGATATTTTATTTTTAAAATTCGGATTCGAATCGGAAGAACAGCTCAAGCCCGAAGACATCACAATTGAAACAAGTCTCTTGGTATAGTCATCACAATCAAGCATTGTTTGATTAATTTAAAGATGTATGTTGCAATAATCTATTATTTATAAAGAGTCTTTATTTAAAGATAAATGATTTTGTTTTAATGACAAAACCCCATCCTGTTTAAAATAGTAATTAACATTAAAATTTGCAAACTTAAATCAAAATAAATAAATCACATGCCTAATTTTCTTTCGATTTAAAGACTAATTATAGATCTCTACTCTTACAAGCAAGAGTAGACTATTTCTATTTGATTTGTCTATTTATTTCAATCCAACATTTGCTTCAATAATAACCCCAAGAAAAAAAAAACGGGAAATGGACTACGGCGTCTTACAACCATCATACAAATTATTTCTATTTTTACAAGCACATGGTTTTTCAGTATCGCCTTTAAACTTGTGCTCCCATGCCGTCAAAAAATGTTATCCCTCAACACCACCAATTTAAGATGTGTTTTTATAGCCAACCAAAATAAAGTATTCATTAAAGCAAGTATTTTTATGTTATGGAAAGAATAAAAGTATAAATTCATGCACAGCGAAAAACATTATTTGACCGATTTTCAACTTCAGTGATGTGGTTTTCCAGACTTGAATTACGTGCCAGAATTTTCTGCGCGAGTTCATGGTACAAGCAGAAAGTTTATACTTTGCCATTGAAACAATGTTCTCTAACAAAAATTACAATTATTATCGCTATAAAAACTAAATATAAATCACAGAAATATAGTTAGGAAATTATCAATATATTTATTTAGAACTATAGCAAAATTATCGTTTTTTATTAAAAATTAAATCCTTTTTTATTAAAACGCAAATATTTGGCTAAATAATAGTATTTTTAAAAAACCATACATTTAATATATAAATTAAAATTGTCCGCCTTAAAATAAAAACTATTTTTATCTTACGATTTATATATAAGATTCTCATGTGAATTATTACGTTTTCGTTAAGGAATGCTTTTATCGTATCCCCATTTTATAAACTCTAAAAACTTCTTTCTGTATTGTGTCCGTGTGGTTTTACAGACGGGATTGAGAACCTTTTTGACGATGTTTTTATGGTGAGTTTAAATTACATCAATTTTAAATAAAATCAGTAGCAGAGAATCATGGTGGGTTGTTTCTGACATTTGTACTCGAATACAATCGTCACAAAAACGAGAAATTAGAGGGAATACGCCGATAATTCCCTATTATTTCCGATTGATTATTTGTGGGGAAGTTTATTCGATAAACCCGGTTTTCATCTCTTTTATTATACATTTCATGTATTGGACATTACACGACTTCCGTCTCTTGTTGCCAATCCGTGAGGATTTAAAGAAAATTGGAAAAGCGCTGTTTCAATTTTGGTCATTTAATTTTACAAAATAACTCTTCTTTTGTGAAATAATTGCATAATCGAAAAATTGGCTGTAAATTGTAAAGAAACTTTTGATTTACCATTATCATCGTCGTCATCAATGTCGACTTTATCCTTTCTTTGTGACTGTTCTTCGGAAATCGGCTCCAATGGTCCAAGAATGCCACGATCCTCCGAACTAGTAGAATCCAAACTGGAGTCCAGACTGTCATCCATATCATCATCCTGGTCCTCATGACTAGACGAATCTGAATCCTGCATTTCTTCCCTCCTTTTGTTGTTATCTATCTTATAAAATTTGGGCTCCATGTCACTTCTTTGTGCTTTTTGTCCACCCTTGTCGTCTGACTTTTTCTTGTCCCTACTACTCAAAATGCCGTCCTCGTCTTCATCTGTTGAATATTGTTCGGTCGGCATAACATTTTCCAGTTTGCGAATCGATTTATCTTTATTCGTACTTTTGTGAAAAGTTTTTGGCTTTCTGACAGAACTTTTCGGAGATATCGCAGTGGCAGCCGACGACACTACCCTATCGCGCTGATGATGATGGGTGGAGGAATCGGTGGGACTGGCCGGAGTCGGGGCAATAACAGCAGTTGCCTGATCCACATCGTCTGCTATCCCGTTATTGTGGTGGTTGTAATTATTAATATTATTAATTTTTGATATTATAGATTTAACAATACTTTTACTTGAGGTCGATGTTTGCAATGGGATTAGATTGTGGCCATGAGGTGACGATTTAGTGTCATTTAGGGCGCTCTTAGTGGGCAATTCCCTCATTTTGAAACGCACTGTGTGCTGTGTTAGGGAGGGACTACTACTTTGGGATTCTTAAAGCGTTGTTATTGAATTCTTTTGCCTCCCGGAACAATTTACTCTGCTGCTCTGTGCCAAACCTTATACATACAGAAGCCGGAGGAGACAACTCATCTCCTCTGTAGCACTACAACAACAGCTAATGGAATTCAATAAGCCGAAATTATTTTCCTCTCCTCCACCTTACGTCGCTCCCTCCTAGTCCTCCTCTCGACTTCTTAAAGGCAGATTAGTATTTTATTATACAAACATTTATCAGCAGCGTATCGACATCCATTTGCCGGCAACGAATAAAAAAAAAATTTAGAGAAACGCGCGCGAAATGAATTCCTTCAAACGAGAATGCCCCGAAAAATTAGAATCTAAAAATCTTTATCCGAAAAATTGTTCTGGCAATTATTTCCGAATTCTTTACGGGCATTCTCCATCACACAGCACAGCAGAGTTTAGAAATCTGCATAGTTTTGTTGAATTATCTGCACATTTCATATTTTCCTTTTTTTCGGCTAAACTTTTCGCACAACACATAATTACTTACAAACACTTAACCAACAACATTTTGCACATATTTGCAGCCAGGTGATGACGTTATTTGTGCATTAGAAATCGTTGTTTAACATGCAATTTAATCAATATTCACTAAACACCGCAAATAATTCTAAAACTGCATAATAAATGCATCGATATTGAGATGGAGAGGTATTTGGTAATTAATAGCATTACCACATGTGTACCGCCGCTTGCAATTTCAGATCACAGCGAGCTAATGCACTGTAAAATATGATACACCAGAGACTATAGATTAGCACATTTACTCTCTACACTACACACTAAAACACAGAGAAATTTTGTTAAATTTTCTACAGAGAGATAAACATTTAATCGGATTTCCAATCGAATATCGCATTGAACTTGTTTTCGAGAATCGAAATTTAATAGAGATTTATTGGTTTGATGAGTGTTGAATATGGGGGCGCGTTTCAAATAAAATTAACCAAAGATCAACAATTAGACAAGTATTTCAATTATTAAAAAGCCGATATGTACTAAAACACTAAACACATAAGTTTTTATAAGCACATTTTCTCACGAGTCATGACACTAATAAACTATATAAGAAGCCGAATTTTAAGATCCTCTAGAATCAGTAATCCTTCCTCTAACCGGCGACACCGCGCGCTCTCAACGATTAACGATCAATTTTGATCATATTAATTGGAGTAAATACCCGCACTTTTTCGCGTCTTTCCCTCAATAAACACGATCGCATACTGTGGCTGATGAGAAACTATAAGACTGCCGGTCTGGTTGCCTTCATCTCCGCCTAGGCTGCCTACCATAATTCACGTCTCGACGACTGTAGGCAACAACATTCAACGAGTCTCAGTGTGTGTGATTCTTTTGAAAGAGACAAGATAGAGTAAAACGTCAATAGAACACTAAAGTCTTTACAGTACTAAGCAAACAGTATTATGATGACCAGCTGTACCATAGTTTCGATTAATCATAATTAAAAACCTAAATTGGAGACACTTATTAGAAATTACTTTCTAGTGAATGGCCTTGTCGCCCGATTTGCTCCAGGCTCAAGAACTACTATTGTCTTCTTAATTTATGTTTAAGAATAAATATTTTGGTCAGTTAACTATGAAAATGAAATTTTCCGTATGTTTCATCTAATTACTAATTTTGTGTGTTTTCATAGAGACAAATCAAATCTATGGCAATAAGTTTAAAGGCTTAATTAACAAAAAAAAGATATAAAAATATTGTTAATATATTCAAAGCTATTTACTTGAAAAACTGAAAGTTCTTTTAAAATGCCAAATTGGAATATTTTTAGGATACATTTCAAAGTTCTTTTTTTATGTAAGAAATTAATTATAAGCTGAATAAATGAAAATATAATCGGGTCACCCTACTAGAAATATTGCATGAATCGGGAAAATGTAGAAGCCAGGCAACGAAACCCCCAATCCAGTAACCAACACATGTGGTATAAATAATAACACAATAAAAGCAATAATTGTTTTATTAACAGCGAGAAAATCTCAGGGTTTTTTCTGTTCCACATTCAAATGGTGATTGTTCTTCTGGCTGGTTGCCGTGGCGCGGTGTAATTTTCAGTTTGATGCCCGAAAGAAAGGCAATTCTAAATGTTTGGAAGACTATTTTTAGCGGCAGACATCTAGGAGCACAACTCGGAAAGATTCATTACTGCTCTCTGGAAGAAAACATATCCGGAGACCTAACGAATGAGGGGGCCACCAGCAGCCAATGCCAATACTTGAGATTTGAGAACCGTCTTCACTGAACATACTTAAAAATGTGTTAATTGTTCGAATATTATCGAATTTCGTGAATGAACTCAGGTTTTGTTTATATTTTGCCAATTAATTGGCACACGATCTAATCCATTTTCATGTTATATATTTATTCAATTAAATACACAAAGAACAATGAATGGAGCTCTTTAGTTTTATATCGTGTTATAACAATAAAACTATTCTTGTTCGGTAAATAATGTGTTTCCGGTGAAGCAAATTTTAGGAAAATAAATAAACACTTCTGAACTTGTAATAGTAACAATCAATTTGGAATTATAGTGTTTTATGAATGGAACTAAAGGGAAATAGGAATTTACTAAACGAGGAAAAAGTCTTGTTGGATGATCTCGACTATCAGAGTTCAACTGTAATTAGAAAAACTTCTAAATTCAAATACCGGCAATCATATTTAAATCACCACAGTTTGGCAATGTAATCTACAAGTGAGATATACCAGATCATTTTCGTAACTTGAACAAAAAAAAACTGCTGAGAAATCGCGGAAAAGCGAAATTAAGAGTGGAAACTTGAGAATGGAAACAACATTTAGCCCTAAAATCCCCTCAACCAACTGTATCAACTATTCATGTCAAAAATAGTCTTGCCTGGCGAATGTATTATGCAAAACTCATGGAAAAGTCTCAACAGTGATTTTATAACAGTTACATTGTTAGTTTTTCTGCACATGTGGCAATCACAGGGAATGTGTAATGACGGAAATGCGGAAAGTATAGAATTGTTTGCTCAGAGGAGGCAGGAGGCGGCGGTGGCGGTGAGTTTAAATGAACTACGGTGGTTTTTCTGTTTGGGACTCCCTTTTTATTATTATTATCATCATCATTGCTCTGATAATGGGTCGAAAATCCGAGGACAGGCTTAATTAAAGCACGCATTTCAATGCTGGCCTCTAAATGTTTGCACAAAACCCTTTTATAGTTGAGGGAAGATTTACGAGTAGTTTCTATGTTCCGTTCCTTCCAAAATTATTATTATTATTATCACTAGGGATGAGTTTGTTAAAATTAGACTTTGCTAATTTCATCGCACCTTAACAGTTGTTTGTTTGGGAGATATCACAACCGTTTTAATTGCCCGCAATGATAAGGTAACCAAAGAGCTTATAAAATCTAATAAAGTCAACAAATCGTTAACAAATAATTGGATTTGCGAATTTTCGTCATCATTTACATAAACTGTTTATGTAAATTCCGTAAACAGGCATTTCTACATAAAAGGGTCGAGATTGGGCAAAGCAATCTCGTTTTAGAGAATCAATAATTAGCAAAAAACTGCTGCTTCCACATGACTTCTATTCTAATTATGGAATGTCTTCAATACATTTTCCATTTGTTTGAAATAAATCACTGTCGGACTATAAATAGGTTTGAAAATGTACATCAAACCATTTCTCCGTCCTTCGACAATTGGGTCTTCAGTCGAGAAGCAGCTGCCGAGTACACCACCAAGAAATAACCATTTTATTTTCACGCAGACTTAATGAAAAAGAGCTCCCGATTCCAAAGGGCCATAATAAATGAAGCACTTCGCACATGGGAACAATACCGACCAATGCAAGGTGGGTAATTTATTCTCTGCAAATAAAATTATGTCCGGGTAAATTAAAGTCCTTAAATGAATTATATTGTCCCTAGCTTTTATTTGCATCCCCGAGGAGCAGACGCTTTTTATATCCAATCTTTTTATAATTAGTTTAATTTGCTCGATTTTACAACAGTTACAATTTAAAAAGACACTCGTGCGGTGCTTCCTTTCTGTTCAGCCTTGACATTTGCAATATCCATTTATTCTTCCACGTTCTGAAAACAATCACAGCATAATTATGGCATTTAAATTCCTCATGTCGTACATTAGGAAATGAAAAGGGAAATTGTGCATAAAATAATACGTATCATGGTGAAACCAGCTGATAATAGACTTTAATTTATATTAAATTTTACTAGCACAATTTACAAAAACCACAGACCAAATTACAAAATAATTATTAAACAAACTAATGTTAAGGAAACTATTTTCTTTTAATAAATTGGTTTAAATAGATGAAATATTAAAATCAGATGATGAATTTAGCACATACACATTAATTTTTCCGAAAATTATTGTGGGAAATATAAACAGGAAGTTAACCAGGTACAGTATGAATAGTATTAATCAGATGTGGGCCACTATAACCTCATTTGATATTGCCATTTCAGTCCCATTATGTGACATTCTCTCTCTATCTCTTTGTTTGATACCATTATCTGCGGCATTTCATATTACGGATGAATTAAAAGCTACCATGCCACTAAATGACCTGAAATGAAATATGATCGGACGATACAGGAACTGACCATTTCAGATTGCAATATGTGTCCCAATAAAATATCTTTGGGTGCGTTTTCAGGATATCAATTTGTACGCAAGCTTGGTTTTTGCAATTATCTTTTCCAAAAGCCCATTCAATGGCCTTCTCTTTATCACCAACAATTCTTAATTGGAATTTCAGTAAATGCCAAAAGAAATAACCCACATTGAAATAGTCACACTAATTAAAAAGTGTGTAGCATTCACACAATATCTCTATTGTGTGAATGCTACACACTTTTTATACGACTAGTGAAATGAGAACGAAATATTTCAAATATTTAATTAACAAAAGTAGAATTAAATTTTATACAACACATTTGACTTTCAAATTAGTAAGACCAAAACTCTCGTTTGTAATTATAAAAAGAAAAATAATAAAACACTTTCATTCTTGCATAAAAATTCAAGTCTATTGGTTTGTCCCATATGAAACTTTACACCTGGAGCCGAAATTTTCAAACACTAACTTTTTTGTTTTTCAATATTTTTCAAACTGCATTTCTAACTATGTATATATTAATGTTTATAAGCAGGTATGATCGAATATCTATAGTACTCTGTGCTTCAGAAACTTAAAAACTTTAAAAGCGATAAAATCACACCCTTACGATACACAGAAACGGGGATCTTCAAATAAGTTTCGTAGATGCAAAACATTATGTAATCTATAGGTGTTGAATATTTTAAAAAATTTAGTATCATTAGGAGTTTAGAATTTTTAAAGCATGGCGTGCAGCATATGCTTGAAACTTACTTTGAAACAGCACTTGATTATGAAAATTTAAGATTTCTGTCCTATTATTGATTTGTTTTTATGTTGATTTGATATAATTTTGTTATAAGATGTCAGTAACAGTAAACGGAAATGGAGACAGTTATACTGAAGTCTCGTGTGTTTACCCTAAAGTAAGAAATGCCTTGTTTGGAGTGATTCTGGTTTTAAAAAACGGTTTAATGACAAACCACTTGGGAAATTATTTAAAAGTATGACAACAGGCCTTCTTATGATTAAAAATCAAAATTCTATTAAATTATAAAGTAAAGATTGTGGTTGTCTTATATATTTCATTATATTTAAATGTAATGTTAATATTAAATAAATATTTCAAGTATTTTTTCATAAATCTTCATAAGAAGTAGAGGAAGTAATTTTTCTCATGATCAAGTTGTAAAGGTCATATTAGATATCCTAATTAAAAATTCTAATCACTGTTTTTGAAGAAAAAAAATTTATCTTAATATAATCTTTCACTTTAAATCCACAAATTTTCATAATCCTGGTTTTAACCTAATCAAGATTTATATATAAAAAACTGTAAACCTCGAAAATCTTGGTTTTACATGTACTCTGTAATTATCGTATAAAAATACAATTTAAATTACAAATAAGAACTACATTACATTGAAAGGTATTGTTTTGGCAAATGATCGAAATTGACCCACTGCAAAGTTTCATGTGGAACATTCCATAATAATTGATCAGATATTTTCATCCTTTCAGATTATTTCATCCCTTTACGACAGGGGTATTCGATTAAGTTTTAGTTAATATCTCGGACTGTATCAATCTGATCTCAATTATTTTTGGCACGAAGAAAGGACTTATTTTCTCCCAATACGTCAACAAGAGAGAGTTTTTGGTGAAATTTTTAGACTTAAATAGTTGATAATATAATGTTCAATATATATAGCGTGAAAATTTGGGTCGCTATGTCATAGTAGGCAGCCAGTAAAATAAGTAACCTGTCGTAAAAGGATGAAACAATATTGCTGTATGGAAAAATTCGAATGCCTTTTTTAATTATTTGCAACAAACCTATACTTTTGATTTATAGTGCTTACGATGGTCAATGATAAGACCTTTCTTTGTGCCAAAAATAATTGAGATGAGATTGATACACTCCGAGATATTAACTAAAATTTAATCGAATACCCCTGTCGTAAAAGGATGAAACGCAGTGTATGTATTTTATACTATCAACTTTGTACAGACAGATTTAATAGATGCTAAGATAAATTAAATACACTTAAAAAATCAAAAGCTGAAAATCAATTACAGAATTTTGAAATTGCATTAATCTTTCAGTCCTTAAAATATTCATAAGGTATAGTTTTCAATAAGAACGAAATACCATTTATAAGGTTATCAAAATCCGTATTCCACCATATTCAAAAGTCATCGAGTAGATGCCTTATTCATGAAGTTCCCTGAACTGTTAATCCAATTGCACAGCACTGAATAGATAATAAAACGATCAACGGTAATCCAGTAACTCTTTTGCTTACGTCTTTATGTCATTCCGAAAACAGTATTATTCGCAATGAAGGTATCAAATTTGCATAAAGTCGTGTCGATATAGTTGTGTGTTTAACGGAATAAAATAACCAGGTTAAAATCAAACAAACTGGGGCAGGGGCGGGCGGGTGTAATCTGTTTTGTGCAGCCTGTTGTCGATGTATCGATGAATTCGGGAGAGTGAAATTCTAATCGACCTGCCTTTTATAAAAGCATAACGACATAATCGGCTTACCGGCAAGTGCGTATCCAGCCAGGTGTTAATAATCCCAGCGGTGATCGGATCCGGGACAGGGGTTACATTTCCGCACTGTTGAATGAAGTTTGACAGTGCCTGGGCCGCGCTCAGCACACTTGTCGAATTAATATGGTTCCGTCCATCTCCTCCGTTGCTGCTACTGCTGATGCTGCTGCTCTTGTGGTGCAACGCCGTCGAACTGGCGGAGGACGACGAACTATTGGCACGATTCGATACACCTGGAACGAGTTGATGTCACCTCTTAATACCTCTTCTCTTTATTTTTAAACGCAAGTCTCGCTCGCTTATTCGGAACTCAGAAGATGAATAATATACGTACGTCGCCATATGATGACCGAAACAATTATTTAACTATTCATAATTAAATTAGCAATTTTAAACCCCATAGATTCACTTCTCAAGTTCTGTTTCCAGTTTGTTCGATAATTATTTTTTAATTATTATTTCAGGGAATTTTAGTTCACGGTGTGAATAATTGCGAATAAAATCCATCCACTTATGCAATATCAAAATTTAGAAGTGGTTTTAAAAATTATTTCGTTATTAACCAATAATAATTATATAACAATTCCTTTTTAAAACTCTTCTCAGAGTTTAAGGTATATATTTCATCAAATTTCCATTAAATTATTGACTTTATACCACATAAATTATTTTGTAATTTGACTTCTACTTCAAATATGGTTTAGGAACGAAAATCCAATCTTATAAGGAATTGGCTTTTAAATAAAATAAAAATACCAGTCTTTTATATTACATGCAATTAAAGTATAAAATAAATTCTCTGTACACATTCCTACGAGGAACCTGGGGTAGTCTTTAGCTCAACCAACGGGATTTTAGACTTCTCATGACTATTTGTTTTTTAAATGAATTAAAACGTAGACCGGTTGCAAGCTGATCCAGTTAATCCGTCCATTTTATTTATAGTTTTGACGAATATTATATTTATATACAACAAATGGAAACTTTTTTAGTGCTGATAATTATCCGCACAAGATTCTATCTAACTACCTCCGGGGAGGCAGTCCAGGGAGTTAACCACTAAACTATACGTGCGGAGAGACACGCAATTACTGTTTAAACACAGTTAAATTGAATTTTAAATTTGAATGAGTATTTTGTATTGCCAATTTAATGTTAAATAACTAAGCGACATCAAAACATTTGAATAAATACTAAACGATGCAATATATACAAAATACATTTAAACCGCTGATCAAATATTGTTTTTCATTTTAAATTTAATTCTCCATGAAGGTAATTTTAGGAACTTATAAAATAGTTATCTGCACGTTCTAAATTTAAACTTTGCTTTTGAAAATATGATAAATTAATTGTCGCTTTCAAATTTTTGCAAAAATGTAAATTTATGTAACATCTCACTTTTAAATTCAAATGTTCTATTTTAATCCATTCTTTCACACAATTTCACAAAATACTATCAACCAACTCTCCTCTTTATCAAAACCACTTTTGATGGAACAATTTAAAATTAAAATTGGTCATCATTTCGATTGTACCATATAATTAAACGACACTCACAATTGGTCACAATTTGGTCAGATTCTGTGTGATTGTACGGTTGTTGGGGGTCACTGTTGCTGGAGGGGCGGTTGCAGGCGCGGAACCACCACCACCGCGTCATTAGGGCGTATAGTAAATAGTAACTGAGGGCTACGGAGGCGAGAATTGCCGGTCTAGTCAATTTGTACAGCACAAACGGAATATCGACTTTGGTGGGCCGAATTTCGGCAAAAGAAAGCGCTCTAAATTTGCGCCTTAACCGAGGCCAATAGCCCAAATAGTCCCTGGGGACACCAAACTCTTCGTTATCTAGTCCTGGTGGAGGACGGCGGTGGTGACCGGACAGGAGCAGCAGTGGCAATAAGAATGGCAAAGAAAAGGCCGACATTAGTAGAAAATAGAGGTGGTTTTAGACTAAAAGTTGTCGCTTTAGGCTCGCCAATTTCAGCTGCACTGAACACAGTCACCACCATCCCAGGCAAAAACAATGGACAACAGAATGAGGATTGCTTGACTGCAAACAATCAGTTTCCGTGAAAAGCACATTTCCGCCCTGTTCTTTTAAAATATGTACATCTCTTATTATAAAATACTGTAATAAAACTCCCCCTCGAATTTACGACACACAGGAATAATAAAGCTTTTTCCAGTTTGCACACAAACAAACAAAAGAAGCGCAACCGAATGCAATTATTCACGTTTCAAGAGCAATAATGGCAGATTAAGACAAGCAGAAAAACTATTTAAACGCGCAACGATCTGTTGTATTCAAAGTTTTGAGAGGTATCGATTACACCGATAGGTACCAATATTGAATTTAATTGTCGAGCAAATATTTTTGCAACTGCCGTTATTTCACACAGGCACCTGTTGTCGGAATCGAATTGCAAATAGTACAAAAAAATATCAAAGGCAGAGTCGGGCTTTGCTTTCAATCGATTTCAAAAACTGCAAACTGTGCAACAATATCTCATTTTATCCAAATATTGCACAAGTTTGTAATCTGCATTTGTCGATATTCCATAGGCTGTGCACAAATTGATAACGATTTCAAATTGCACTACACCACAACTTTTAATCCGTTTCGATCCAAATCACCTTAATAAAGAACAAAACTATTGTCCCGACGAATTTATTTTACATAATTCTAATCGCACTGCAAAACTGATTTTTTATCACGACAATTAAATTGAGAACGAATAATATAAACACTAAAGTGTGGTACGATTTAGAAGAACCGAACCGGACCAACCCCAAATCACTGATAACTGTATGACACTGTTTGCTTCCTTCGTGCAAACTTTCGCTCACAGTGCTTTGGTTACATTCAGTAAAGCTCTGCAAGGCTATATTACTCTCTTACAAGAGCGTAAAAATGTCTCTCAGCTTTGCCAATTCTCAAATTTACAGAGTTTGATTGTATTTATTGTTTAATCTTTGCTTGAGTTTATTTGTTTACAGTATTTAAATTTTTAATTAGTGTTAAATTCAAAATACACAACTATTTAATTGATTACCAAATTATTTAAAGTCCTATAGAAATTACAAAAATAGTTATTTCAAATCAGTTGTTCTAAACTGTCTTTTAATGATATTTAAATATCTATAATATTTAATACTAATAAAAATATGTATTCATATATACTGGTAGAATATTCCCGAAGCACGGTCAGCTGGATGTTTAAATGTAGTGACAATCTATTTTGGAAAAAAACGCGAAGTTTTCTTATTATAACTTTAATAATCAAAAGCAGAGAAAATAAAAGAAATTAAAATAAAAAATGAGTAAAATATTTAAATTTAGGCCTTTCATTTGAATGTGCTTTGGGGATGTTGTTCAAACGTTTTCTTATTAAGATATGTATTGTTATTTAAATTTTAAATACACAGAAATTAATTATTTAAATAAAAAAAATAGTATTTGCGTAATTACATGTTCTTTTTTTGGTAACGAAAAGGCTTATTAATTATTATTAAAAAGACGCTGAATTGCTTTCCCGTCTTTTTAAAGTGTTGAATTAAAAAAATGCGTATTGGTTTGGCATTGAAACTAATAACAATAACACAAGCCGGAGTAATGCAAAAATGGGCATCGTAAACAGTTCGTAAATTTATAAAAACTTTTAGATGCAAAATATTTAATTATTAAAATTTAATAAATTTGCCTCTGTGTCCTCGCGGTTAGCAC
Source organism: Clogmia albipunctata (assembly GCA_001014945.1). Lineage (NCBI taxonomy): Eukaryota > Metazoa > Arthropoda > Insecta > Diptera > Psychodidae > Clogmia > Clogmia albipunctata. The sequence continues at coordinate 44,094 of JXOV01013702.1, forward strand.
CCTGGACATCCTCCTTGAGATCGTGGGATCAAATCCCGGGCGGATATTATTCTAGCGCGAAAAAGTTTCCATTTGTGTATATCATTAACATTTCGAAATAATATTCATAGCGAATTATAAAAATAAGTAATGGCGCAAACAAATAAATAAAATGAGCGGATTGACTGGATCCGTTTACAACCGGTCTAGGTGATATTAACTGACTACTAATACACTAAAAAAACAGTCACGTAAAGTCTAACACCCGTTAGTTGAGGTTGAGACTACCCCTAGTTCTGTCGTGGATATCGTGGGAATAATTTATTTATTTTTATTTAATAAACGAAATTTTAGAACATTTCGAAAATATTTTCGAGTATTGTTTTATAACAAAGTAAAAGATAAAAAATGTAGTTTAGTAATACAATATGTACCATATAGGATAATATATAGGGTAATAATTTCCATACTAATTTGTAATGAAATCAAATATTTTTTGGAGTGAAGCAATTACAATAAATTTTATTATATAAAAACAGTGACCTGCATAATATTATTACATATTTGATTTTTTATAGTTTAACAGGAATTTCTTTTTTTTTCGATAAGAATTGAGAATGTATAAATTTTGGTTAGTTTTTATTATAAAATATATTTTTATTGAAAACCATAGATTTGAACTAAGAATAATGTACTTAAAAAATAACATTTAGTATTAGATCGTCCCGTATGAAACTTAACACCTGGAGCCAAAATTAACAAACTTTTTTAGTTTTCCAATATTTTTAATTGAAACAAACTTCCTTTTAAAAAATTTATTTTGTATGATAGGATATCTACAGTATTCTGTCTTTTAGAAGCTTAAGAACTCTATAAGGGATAAAATCACAACAGGACCTCGTTACATTTACTCAGACACCACTTAAATTGGAGTGTTGGGAACCGACAGATCTGGAGTGCTGATTGTATTTGGATCTGGAAAGCACTAGTGTCTTTAGCTCAGTAATGAATTCCACACCTACTTGTAATAATTATTGAAGCTAAGCTATAATTTAAGTATTTATTATTTATACTTTTATCAAATACCGCGAGATAAGTTGTGTAATTTTTACTGATAAAAAGGGCTAAAAATTGAAGCAAATTATAAATCGAATATTTACTGACTATTCATCCTCAACCTTGTTTTTTTTAAATTATTTTTAATATTTATTTATAATAGACGGGCAGAAGTCCTGAAGACCATTTGGCACCTTGAGATTGTCGTTGGTTACGTTATAACTAACATTTGATTAGAGAAGTGATCGTGGAGGGACGTTTGTTTTTTTTGCTAATAATAGTAATAAAAACCATAGATTTGAACTGGAGCTAAAATTAACAACCCCTGTAACTTTTTTAGTTTTCCAATATTTTTAATTGAAACAAACGTTCTTTAGAATTATTAATTTCTGTTCATAAGCAGTAAGTTGTAAAATAGAAGATCTATAGTATTCTGGACTCTAGAAGCCTAAGAACTTTATAACAGATAAAATCACATCCTTCCGATAAACTGAAACTGGGACCTTCAAATAAGTTTTATAAATACGAAACATACTGTAATCTCTAGGTGTTGAATTAGATCAGTTTGAGAAAAATACAAAATTGAGCATCCCTAGGGGTTTAGAATTTCTATGCTACGCGGCATCATATCCTTGAATCTTACTTTAAAACAGTCATTGGTTATGACCTGTCCTACAGTCTTGTTATTGATTTTTTGTTTTTAAAAGGTTTTGATAATAGGCCAGTAATGAATAATGGAAGTAAAGACAACTATACTATAGCCTCGTTTACGAATATTTTCATAGTCCTCCTGCAAACAATTAAATTACAATTCGTTATATTAATGTGGTGAACGATCGAAATTTACCCTCTACAAGTGTAAAGTTTCATGTACGACAATCTAATAGTTCATTAAAAAATTGTTTAAAATAAACATAACTTCACATTTGTTCTTTTTTTCTGTTTAATAAAATATTTACTCATCTTTACTTTACTTAAGTTTAAGGTCAATTCTTTTTCATGTATTGTGTTTCAAGGCCAAAGTAACAAATTTATATAGAATCATACAGACTCTAAAATCAAATTTAAATTATTTAAAAAATAATGGAAAGATTTCACTTTTAAGAAAACAGGAAGTTTGCTGTTTAACAATAAAAATAAATTTCAATTAATGATAATGATTAAGTTAAAGTGTGGAAGAATTAAAATTATTCATAAAACTACTCAGTTGTTTAAATAAGCTCTTGAATATAAACTTATATTTGGTGCATTTTTAAAGGAATCATACTTTATATTTAAACCGGAGAAGAGACCAGAGAAAGAGTGAGAAAATGCAAAATTTCCTTCTCTCTGAATCTTCCTCATGCAAAATTCAGGACTCGCTCTGCATGGAAATCGGAAAAGCATTGCCGGCAACAACTTATGCAAAGTTGTTTGTAAACAGAGAGAGGCAGGCGGCGAACGGATAGGTGTTTGGCGGAGAATAGAAAGCAATTTTCCGAGCAATTGTCTGTGGGTCGTCGCATTTTTTCATGCATTCTTTTTAAGGTAATTACTATCTGGGGGAGGGGAAGCAAATAATCTGGAGGTAATTAGTGATAAATCCGAGGCCCAGACAACACATTTATACGGGCAAGATAACAGTAGGCCACACAAACAACAGCGACAATTGGAATAGAGAACTCTATTCCGCCCCATTACGCTAAAATCAAAGCTGTAAATTGTCGAGTACATTTTTTCTTGGCTCTTTACCTGAAATGATTCCGTCCATTTGTTCCAGAGCCGCAAGAAGTTTGCTTTCGTCACTTCCTGCCTTCCCGGGAACGTCTAATGGTTCTTTAGCGGGTGGCTTTTTAACAAATACGCCTTCCAATTTGCCCATATCACAGTTTTTTTTTATTTAATTCAACACACAAAATGACTCAAACGAAAGTCACTCTCTAAAAAAACAAAATCACAAACACCTGTTTGATTTAATTAATCACGTGAGCCTTGAACCACACTACAGTCGACAACATCAATCCGATGTTGTTCTTACACAAATTACAACACGAAACACTAAATAAAATTGTTAAAAATGAACAAATTTCTAATTATTTACGAAATATTTACAAACATTTCCGTTAGGGTCTGAAATATTTAAGAAAAACCACTAACGGTTAAGTTCCCTTTCTCGATTTTTTATAAAATGGAACTTGAAATTTTGAAACTGACATGAAGGTTATTACGCGATTCCTAATAATACTTTGTTCATACGTTATGTATGCTTGCACAACATAAATTTATAAAATAAATTATAGTAAATATAAAAACCTGAAAATTAGACCAAAAAAAATTTAACATAACCTCAATACCAGAACTTTTTTCCGTTAATTTATTTATCCAAATCAAAACATAAACAAAAGATGAGAAATGAGAAATATCAATTATCCAAATTCCTCAATTACATTTGTATTTGAATTATTTAACGGTTTTAACATTTTTCGCAATTTTTAACTTTATTATATGTTAATAAAACACTTTTCCCACAAAAGTCTTCTTTGAGGGTTTGGTGCGAGTGGGTTTAGTCGTTATGAATGAATGAAAAACAAGAAGAAATATTATTTACAAACATTTCCGTTCTTGGAGTAACGTGAATTCATGATAACTCGTAAATCATAAAAACAGTTAAAGAGCCAGTGATTCGTTGCACGTTGGTTCAATGATATATTTTCTTCTTTTGGTAATCAATAATATCGTCTTCTTTCCGTTTGAAATCGATTGATAAGCAATTTCAATAAACCAATTTATCCTCAATTAACCGTATTAAAGTTGTGGTATCGTTAACGTCTATGATTTGAATATTCACAGAGAGATTGATAAATTTGTATTTTTTAAATTTCCGCGGCACTTTTAAATAATAACAAAGTTGAGCAAAATGCCGAAAAATGAAAATGCAGAGAAAAACAACCCGTGTTTGAAAGTAACAATAATTAAACTAGATGATAACGTATACATACAGCTTAAATCTATCTTTCAGGAGCAGGAGTTGTCCTTTCAATGCCTTAACAAAAATAATTTCGACCGGGAGAAATGCGAGGCCTACTTTGTAAATTACAATAGCTGTAAAAAGTTCTGGGTATAGTATGAAATAAAGAAATATTTTCATAATCTAAATACTAAATATACAATTAAATCCCATTTCAGAATGATATTAGGATCGACAGAAGAAACAAGGGAATAATTCCCAACCTTCCCGAGGTTAAGGATCGAGAGGAAGTTAAAAAGGAGTACATGTCGAAAATGAAATAACACCCTCTTAATCATTGTTAATTGTAGTTATAAATAAATTTGTATAGATAAGAAAAAGAGATTTCATATTAATGTCAAACATTGACAAATAGAAAGAAAAAATGTGGAAAAATTTGGTTCAATTAACAACCAGGAACTGCAGTTTGAAGGTCAAATTGGCCAAGCTCTTTGATTCAAATCGCGGATTTTGCACTGAAATGAGGAACAGGGTGTTTGTAACTAGATCTGACTATGCCCCTATAGGACTGGAGATTCTGAAAGAGGAGTATGATAATTTTATTTTAATATTTTTAATTATAATAAATTTCAAATAATTTTCAGGTGTGATCTAACTATATGGGATGGGGTTAAACCTATCCCAAGGGCTGATTTGCTCAAGGGAGTGACTGGAGTTGATGCTATCTTTTGTGCCCTCACAGAAAGAATAGACCAGGAGTTACTGGACCAGGCTGGTCCTAATCTCAAAGTTTGCGCTACTATTTCCGTGGGATATGAACATATCGATGTTAAGGAGTGCAAAGCCCGGGGAATTCGAGTTGGATACACTCCTGACGTTCTTACAGATGCCACAGCAGAGTTGACTATGGCTTTAATTTTGGCTACGGGTCGGAGATTGATTGAGGCTAATAAAGAGGTCTATAACGGAGGCTGGAAGGCTTGGTCCCCCTCTTGGATGTGTGGTCCAGGATTGAAGGACTCCGTAGTAGGAATAATCGGCTTTGGTCGAATCGGTGAGGAGGTGGCCAGTCGAATAGTCCCATTTAAACCTTCTCAAATTTTATACTTTAATCGATCGGATAAATCTGCAATCGCCCATAAATATGGAGCAGAAAGAGTCCATTTGGATGAATTGCTCTCCCAAAGCGACTATGTAATTATTACTTGCGCTTTAACACCAGAAACTCATCATATAATCAACTGGGAGAGACTCCAGAAAATGAAAAGCAATGCAATTCTGATCAATTCCAGTCGTGGAGGATGTATTGATCAGGATGCTCTTTATCAGGCGTTGAAATCTCGAACAATATTGGCTGCGGGACTGGATGTAACTACGCCAGAGCCTCTACCTTTGGACAGTCCGTTGCTGACTCTAGATAACATTGTCCTGCTACCTCACATCGGCAGTGCCGATATCAATACAAGAATAGAAATGTCCAGAATTACGGGGTGTAATATTCTGGCTGGTTTAAAGGGGGTTAAAATGATTTCTGAACTGTAAAATAAAGTTGTTCCAAGAAAGTTAATTCTTGTTTAATTAAAAAAAACTCCCCTTGTTTCCATATTTTATAGTAATAACTCATTAAAGAACGATAACTGTTGTCCTTATACAAAATTTTGATTATGACCCACAAATAAAAAGGACATTTTTTCTAAAAATATAATGAAAAAATTATTTCTGAAATAGATTTTGGTGCATTTACCCTCAAATTAATATAATTTTCCAAAATAAAATGAAGAAATGCCAATCAATTACATTTTCCGTTGCTTTATTAATACAAATTTAACTAACTCTGGAAGGAGAGACCAGAATAACACCATCTCCTCGGACAAACAGGAGTGGAATTATCCTTTTTGCGGTTTTATAGACTTCTTCATAAGTTTCTTCATCAATTTCCACTGTTGTTACAGTCTCTTCCGCATCACCAATGACCATATTCATGTGCTGGTCAAATGCATGCAGTCTTCCTTTCAACTCCCTCTCGTATCGCATCTTTATATAGATCTTCTCGTCCAAACTGAGTCGGATCAAATCCAAAGGCTCTTTGACCGGTATTATTTGAGTCTAGAAATGTATTTAATTAGTCTTTTCTCATCTAAATACGATTTACAGGGAATTAGACTCTTTGGTAAACTACTTACTTGTTCTTCGTCGGCCATAGTTAATTAGTTTAAGAGATATTTGTGTTAGAATTTAACGTTTGTTGTTCCTCAGAATTTATCAAAACAAATATTGAAAAAGGTTATATAGGTATAAGTTAAACAATGTTAAAATATACATGGTCTGAAACTTATCGCCATCCTTTTCATACAACCGCCAAATAAAGAGTTTGCGCAATTGTTAAGTGTACACCTGTCAAAAAAGTATTTGAAAATAACGGTTTTTTTCCACTTTTGATGAGAAAATTCGGCAACAAAAAAAGCCCACGGTTTTAATTTAAATCTTACATAATACTAAAACCAGCAATTATATTATATAGAAAAACATCAATTTAATTTATTAGATCATATCAATTTATTTTGGGCCTAGAATTGTAAATAAAATCAACAATAATTAACATTAAGGTTGAAGTAATCTGTGGTTTTAATTGTAGCGAAACGTATTCATTGCCGGCTTCATTCCTTCCTTATATTGATTTTTAATCATTGAATAGTGATAATTTCGTCACAAAAGACTTTTAATTCGGTTAAATACGTGCAATATCAACCTAACACAATATTCTTTCTTCAATGTGCTCAATATCCATATAAACTGAAATTATTCACTAAACTTAGATATATTGAGATGTTTGTATGAATTTCTAACAAAGGAAGGATTAAAATTAAGTTTTTTTTTATAGAAAATTCGTTAATTATAGAAGAAGAATATGAAAAGTCCTGTTAGTTTTCTGAACTAAAATTCATTTGATTGAATTTTATTGATAAATACGGGTTTTAATTAATAAAGCACTGATATAGTTATAAACAATAGTTTTATATTATAATTCTAACAATTTATTTCAACATTAAATTCAAACTATAACTGAAATTACCAGTTTCCATGAGAACCATTTTATTTGTTTTTAATAGGTGAGGTTTTTCAAAATAATATTGCTGTGAAAAATGTTGACCAAAAAGGAAAAACTTTTAATACGACCATGGATTGTTCAAAGATATCGAAACCATAGAAATAAAGTGAAAAGTGCTGGACCTGCAATAGACTTTTACTGTCCATCAGGTAAAAACGAATTATTTTAACCTATATATTGCTAGTTATTTATAACTAGGTCAAAATTAACGCATTATCAAATACTATGTTAAAATCAAGAATGTAAGTAGTGTTTAATCAATACATAGTCCGATCAATAAAGCTTATCATCCGTGTTTTATACATAACTTTGTACATTTTGTCAACAATTTTGCACACTTAGATTGAAATTTATAGAGATCAATGTTATCTAAAGGGAGTTAAAAATTACCATAACTTTTGAATTAATTATAAAAAAAGGATTAAAACTATAGAAATTAAAGAATTAATTAGTTTAGGTTTTATTATGGTATAACACATGGGCAACTAGTTTCCAGTATAACGCTTGTAGGACCATCCATTTTCACCTCTGAAACTATGTTCATCAGTAGAATTGTGTTCTTCCTTAAAGATGTACATGTTTGGTGCAGTTTTTAGGTTAACGGTGTGTTTGGATATAGCTTAATAAAAAACAACGCTTGTGCAACTGTTAAGATTCATTTATTGAGCTACTGGGCTTATTTATTTATTAAGGATAAAATAGGAAGTTATTGATGTGGACGATGTATAATATACATTGTATATTATAAAAAAAAACACATAGCGATCTACTCAAACAATCGTTGAAATTTTGAAAGGAATTTGTTATGACCATATTATTTCTTAAAGTTCACAGTTAAGCATCATTATCTTGAAATTTAATTCCTACAGTCTTGATGTTGTTTAAACTACTTGATAGACCTTGAACTACAGATTAACACAAAATAGGAATATACTTCTCATTACAAAATATATTAACGAAACTGCAAGAATCTGCCGAAGATCGGATTACAGATCAACACGGAAAAGACCAAAATCATGGAGATGGGAAACAGAATTTAATACTCGCTTTAAAAAATTTCCACCTCTAAAGATATCTCCAAGCGAAATAAAATAAAACTTGATGAAACCCTTACAAGATCCATCCCAATATATATGGCAGCGAAATATGGACCATAAGGAAAGCCACTGCAGAGCGTCTAAAACGGTAGAACAGAAAAAATCATGACGAATATTTGGGCCGGTATTCGATATTGGCGAATGGAGGATTCTTCACAACGAGGAGTTTTATGAACTGTATCAGGATGACGACGTGCTGAGGTTTATGAAATTGAACAAACCACGATGGGCAGGCTATGTGTTCATGATGGATAGAAACAGATTCCCTAAAAAGTAATGGAAGCGTGACTAACAGGAAAGAGATCAGTAGGCAGACCAACGAAACGGTTTGATAGTGAAGCATCATAACGCCTATTAAGAATACGCGATAAGAAAGAGGTGGCCATCAACAGACAACAATAGAGGAAGAGGATCATACAGGCAAAGGGCCGGATCGGCTCATAAACTTATGCATATACAGACGAGATAGATAAGATCTCTTTTAATACTTTACAATCGTTTCAAGACCTTTATATTATTTTTTTTTATTGTCGAGGATGTATGACTGAAATTGTGCGAATTAGTCTTGAAAAATTTAATGAATAGCATATATCTCTCTTTTTTATTTCTATTGTGATTGAACTTGAATAAACTTATATTTTCAATACAATATTAATTATATGTAACCAAAATGCATGAACATATCAAAAATATAGTCCTTCTCTGAATTATCTTTATTAGCTCACCCTCATGTCACAACAAAGTGGAAGAAAATGCAAAAGGAAGAGGAGCGAAGGAAGGAGATTGAGCGAGAAAACGTTCGGTTGCTCCAGAAACTGGGGACAATTATGAACACTTTGCCTCGATTAGATAATTTCTGGAAGAAGGCTAGACCAAAGTAATTATTTATATATTAAAAATATCAAACCATATCTCATCTCCCCATTTTCAGTTTCTTAAATCGGGAATTAATTTACAAACCCCATCCGAAAAAGATTGAAAAGGAAGAAGATTCAGAATTTAAATTTGAACTACCGGATGAGATATCCTTTTTCAAGAACTCAAGTCGTCGATGTACGGCTTGTAACAAGACATTAAATCAATGGCACCCAAGATCAAATCAGGTAGAGCCAGATGTTCGAGTCCCTTGGGCCCCTCCAAAGAAGTCCTTCAGGAATGTTTCAATCGAGGAAAATATCCACATTTGCTGCCGATATTGCTGCTAAATTAGGACAAAATTTTATATTTTAAAGAGTTTTATTGAAGTTGTGTGCGTTCTACAAAATTGTGTGTTTAATGATGAGTAGTTGGAATAAAAGAGTGAAGTTAACACTTTTCCTCAGTTGTATTTCCTCTTTTCAAAGCATTGAATTCTTCCTTTTCCCATTTGCTGACCTCCATTTGATCTGTTGATTTACTCTTGTTTAGAATTTTTTCAGTATGAAATAGTTTTGGAATAATGGGTAGATCTTCACTTCTTAGGTTGAAGATCCTACCTCGGTTATTAACTTGCGCTGACCTTTGATAGTCCTCTCTAATTACAGAGCTGGCTTCGTCAAAATTAAGGAATATTTTCCCATTTCCATCGGTCTTGATGGGTAAAATCTCTGTTCCTATATTTCTAGTTACTTCATTTTTAAGGCCTTCTTCCCTCCTTTCTTTATTATCTTCAGACTCGAAACTGATGTCTGAAATCCCAGAATCCACTTTTTGGTGTTCTCTGTGCTCAGTTTCTGCTATAATAAAGGGTTTTTGCTGCGATTTTTTGCGTCTATTTCTCAAGCAAAATGGATCTCTTTCACTAGCTTTCACAAACTGGACTGCTGGACGATTCACTCCCCAAAGAGGCCTGGGTTCCTTTTTACAAAATGATTTTCCTTTAGAATTGTCTTTAGATTTCGCTCGAATAGTTGTCGTCGTTGTTACTGTGGTAGTTGTCGTGGAATCGTCATCTTCTGATTTTCTCAAATTAATTGGACTGAGTTCCTTTTTATTTCTTCTTGATGTTTGGGTTACAGATGTAGTTACTTGAGATATCTCCTTTAAAACTAAGTGCTGGTGGACGCAAATGTTGCAATTTTGCAATAATTGTAAATCAGTTTGAACACCCACATCAGCTTTGTTACCTAATAAAGCCACTATTTGAGTGTTTCTGTATTTTCTTGGAGTCAAAATCCGAACCCTCTGTTCTGAAAAGGATTTTTCAACAATTTCTGAAACATCTGTGTTGGTTGCCACCTCAATTTTGGGTTCGATTATTAGATCTTTTATAAAAGTTCCATCACTGGGGAGTTTTGGAGTTTTTATTTCTTCTGGTATAGGTTCAATAACTTCAAAAGCTGGACTTTCTTCGACTTCTGAGGAAGATTCCTTTTCTTCCTTTACTTCTTCCACTAATTGAATTTTAAGTTCTTCCCTCTTGTCCTGTTCGAGATTCCTGTTTAAATGGGTTTCCTTTTTAATATCTTGTTTAAATTCTTTTTCACTTCCAGAATTCGATCTCTGTCCATGAAATTTGGAACAGTAAATACATTCCTTAATGTCCTTCTCTTCTGAATTTGATTTTTCTTGGTTTGGTTTAGTGGAACTTCTTTGTGTTTGCACCCTTTCCCGCTCACTTGGGCTATCGCTCTGGATTGAAATTACTGAACTCGCGGAACTGACATTGTTCAACTGAGCTTGTCTATTCAATTGTTGCTGCTGCTGGGCGAGAAGGATTGCAAACTGAAGATTATTCACACTCTGATTTAAACCAAGGAAATCGTTGTTCAATGCCAACGGGACGACTGGATTATTGCTTAAGACCAAAGCAATTCCATCAATATCCGTTGGCTGGTGATTTATTACTAATTGTTGTTTGGGAGCATGGTTTTCTGTTACTATCAAGTTCTGGGTTTTAACGGGTTTCTCAACGACAGGACTCTCTTCTTGAGCTGTGGAATTCTTTTGAGGAGCAGCTGAATTATTTGGAATTCGTTTTGTTAATTTAATTGGGGTGCCAATTAGAACCTTTTCAATGGATTCTTCTGGGGGAGTTGAGTTTATATGTTCCTTAATAGGAATAGCTGGAGGTTCAGGTTCAGGTTCTTCTTCTCGTTTCAATTGTATAGGTTCGTGTTTAATCACTTCACTTGGTTGCAAAGCAGCTTTCTTTCTTTTCTCCTTTTCTAATCTGGCTTCATTTTCTGCCTTTTCCAAGGCCAATCGCATAAGTTCTTGTCTCTTTCGTTCGTTTTCAAGCTTCTCTTCCTGGATCTTTCTCTCATACTCGAACCTCTGACGTTCCGCTTCTATTTGCTGCAGTAATCGTTCTTCTTCCAGTCTCTCCTCACGAAGACGCTTCTCCTTTTCCCACTTCTTAATCCTTTCCCGTTCCAAAAGCTGCTCCTTTATAGCTGTTTGCAGTTCCATGGCTTTTCGACGACGGGATGCTCTCTCTGCAAGGGTGTTCGGGTCAATGGGAGTGTTTTGTCCTCTGATGAATGATCTGTTGTAAATTAAGTTAATAATTAAATCATTATAATTTTATTATATTAAAACTTTTATTAAATTACTTTTAAAATAATTTTAAATAAAATCTAAGAAAAATCTAATTACTAAACATGAGTCCGTAGCTGTAAAAACTAGGCGCATCCACCACTTATTAAATTAAACCTTTCGAAAAAACTATATCTTGAAGTTTTCTTCTTGTGTCTCCTTTTTCTAATTATTTTATCATAAAAATGGGCTCAATTCTTATATATCAAGTATATAAGAGTTTCTTTTCAAGATTCAATTAGTTTGCATTTATGAAGTTATATTAAATACTATGGAATTTGATCCTGATATGAATATTATGGAATGAACAGGAATTGAACTGGCAAAATATATCGTAAACTTAAAAGAACTATTGGAAGAACCTAAGGTATATGTTTTAAAATCATATTACGGGACAACGGTGTCCGGTTTTGACGGCGAACAATTAAAACTTTAACCGAAATTGCAAATGAAATAGGACATCATGTGTTCGCACAGATACAGTCAAGTGACATGATTGAATCGCAAGATAAGGATTTCACTAAAAAGAACTTGGAGGAAAGATAAAATACAAAGCCTATTGGAGATGATACTTAAACAAGTACCTTAAAAGTGATTTTTAATTTGAAAATTTGTATCATCTTTGGAGTAAAACCACATGGCTTTATCAAGCGTCAAATTGTTAATTTCAGTGCTGAATATCAAAATAAACTTTAAAAAACTATCAAGCAGGACAAAGATACAAAATTTATTAAACCTTAGGACATCATAAATAATCAATATGGTTAAAGATTTCAATAGAATTGATAGTTTTTTTATCCCTGGATATTTGGAGAAAGACGGCATTACTCAAAGAGTACAAGAAAGATTGCCTTTCATAATGAAGCTAGAAATAAACTGAAATCGCACCACCCGCCTAAAAATCTAGAAAAGTTGCAGCTCAGCTCGATTATTACCTGGGAGAACCAATGGGATAATTGAAGACCGTCTTCAACCATCTTTGACTTCGACGGCTGTATAAAAAACCAGCTAGGATTACCACGGAAACAATGGTGCAACCTAAATCGATTAAGAACATGGCATGACAAATGCAGCTACATGCTATCGAAGAGGGGGATGGTTACCGATCCAAGCTATAAATGTTGTACAGAATTTCAAACAACGGGACATATTATGGACATACTATATGTCAAATAACAAGATTTGAGGGAAATACAAGAAATTGTTGTCTACCTTGACACTATGATATAAAAATTTGCAACAAAAACTCATGACAAATATCCAAAATAGAACGATTCCATATCCATAGTTTCTGTATTCCCAGCATATTTATCAGATAAATACTCCACAAAAAAGGAACGTTTACTATGCTTCATACAAGTCTTGACATGAAAAAGAAATCCTTTGAAGTTTTAATATAAATTAATTCTATTTACCTTACAGACTCATCTTCACTGTCTCTGATTTCGCTCATTCCCTTTTCGAGCCAGATGGGGACATTTCTAGATGATCGACTATCCAATGATCTGGTCATGGAATCGCAAACACTACCCAAAGCACCATTCCGATCCCATTTTCTTCTTGTAGATGGATAACCCCCATCCTGAAAGGACTGTGACATTGTTGAAAAGGAATGGCCCGATGACGAAGAACTTGGAGTGCCAAGAGGTCTAAATTAACATAAAATTTGTAATTAAATTAATAATTATTATTATTTTAGAAATATTACTTGGAAGGAAGATCTTTCTCAGCCGCTTCTCTGATCAGCTTCAATTGCTGGTCTTGTGCGCATTCAGGAAATCTTTGAAGATCATTAACGTTTATATCTTGATTATTTGAAGAGTGATTTAGGATTATTTGTTGATTCATATTGTGATTCTGTCTGCTGTGAATAGCTTTGGAGTCAGCATTTTCATCCTTAATCCAAATTTCTGGTGTCAAATGGGATGGGGAATTTTCACTGTTGTAACCAGTATCAAGTTCATTTGTTGGGATTTGTGGAAATCGCTGAGGTCGGGAAATGGGAGGTAAACTTGGGCTGCGAATTTGTCTTGTGCTTGGTGGATTTTGGAGGTAGAATTTCTGAGGAGGTCTTTCTTGAAAATGCTGGTAAGGACCAGAATCCGGCTGTGGGTCGTAGCTGGTTGAATTTTGATCGAAATGTTGACCGTTTGGTAGATCCAAATTAGAGTAAAATGTCCTAATGCTTGTCTTCTCGTACTTTGTTCTGGAGTGAGAAAAGAGCTCGCCCATTCTTTGCATTTCGTCACGCTCTTTGGCCCACTGGAGCTTTTTCTGTTCCACCAACGACAATTCGCGACTGCTATTTTCAAATATCATTTGAACAATTTATATTTGCCACGTTGCTGTACCTGAAACATGTAAATGAAGTAATAAAGGAAACGTGTCACAGAGCAGAATTTTTTTTGTCTAGGCTTCAATTGTTAATTTACGACTATTTTAATGATGGTCTCGTGAATCGAATATTTTTGTGTCCCTGATTAATTCCACAAGTTCTATTTCAATATCGATATTATCCTTTCTGCTACTTTTTCAATTAATCTTTTTCTTTTTATATAAAAATGATTTGAATCAATTGAACTGCTTCCAAAAATACCTAGACCTTTGTGGAGGATTGGCACGCCAACCATTTTTTGTCGAAATGCCATAGACTTGTTAGCTGTGGATTGAGGTGGCATAAAAGTAATTCTGAATTAATTTTTCTTTCCGTGCTGAATAAAGCAACAGTTTCCCATTTAACATACATTTTAGCAACACCGTTCGTAGTTTATCTGAACCAATTAACTAATTAGCAAATTGACCTACCCAAGTATGGATTTATTACTTTAAACTCGATTCAAAAGCAAGAAAGGCAATAAATTTAAAATTTGCCGCAATAAAACGGAAAGCTAAAAATAGAATCGGGAAACAAGGGAAAATGTAGGCCTGTTGTTGGATCGTTATTAGAGAAATACACGGAATATGCTTTATGCTTTATCATACCCAGTGATTGTTCCACTCCGTACTATGCAAATCCCAATTGATTTATGTCCAAATTAATATCACTTCTCACACTATTTTATCACCACTTCACTTTAATAGACATACCTCGACTAAAAGGTGATTAAACCAACCGGTGCTCTATATCCTTGTCTCACAAAAACGGATACTTCACGGATTAATAGATGTGCAGAAACATTGTACATGGTCAAAAGCTCCTCTAGAACTGATTCATGTCGAATGAAATTATTCCAATTTCACCAGTCCACTATTGTTATTTCGTTCAGTTGTCAAGGATACGCGAAAAACACCTTTGTAAAATTCCTTCATTGTATGTTGAAAGTGTGGTATTCCTTCCAGAATAGTGGCAAACTCAAAAAAGTAATACTAATGTTTTAAAATTATAAAATTGATAATTAAGAAATTTTAAAAATTTTTCGCAAATTATATTTTTTTAAACAAAGGAATTTTTTTCAATTACAGCAACAAAAAGATATTGAATAATAAATAAAGAATCCTTTAAAGTACTAGTGCTTTTTATTTATTATTAAAGTGTGACCTCCGTGAAAGAAATCAAACAAATTTATATGGAAGTCCATTTTGTTGTGTATGGTTTAACTGTATTTCACAACTTAACGGATTATTTCAATTTAAATATATCGTTTGAATTGAAATGCACATATTGAATTTCTCTTTTAAAGAAATGATTTTGCTAGTGAAATCAACTACTTAAACTGAAGCTAGGTGATATTTCTTTTGTGCAAGTAAGAGGAAAAAGATATGGAGATGTTTTCTCCATTTTCCCGTGGAATTAGAAAATGAAACAAAAGCAATATGAGGGGCGAACTGTTAATAGTGCAAAAAATGCATATAATTTTGTATAAAACATAGTCGATAAGCACTATAAACGATTTAATAATGTCTTATCTTATCAATGTATAAACAATTCGTATCGAAAGGTTAGTTTTTAGAAATTGAATTGAGTTTCGTAATGCTGTACTTTATTGCACTGGTTTTTATTTTTTTCCCTACTAGTGAAAAGAAATCATAAGGCGCCATTTTGAAAGTGAAAAACGAAATATGTTTTTCATACACCTTTTACAATCCTTAGAATTCCCTTTTTTCTCAATTGAAATAATAGCTCACAATTTCAATAATGTAAAAAGTTAATTTTTATTTATCCTCAAAAGAATAAAACTAGGTCAAACAATGGCATTTCCAAAAAATGCCTAAAATCCTTTCAATCTTTCCTCTTTTAAAATATTCATTATGCCACAATTCTCACCAATCAGCATTTCCCAATAAGAAATAGTTGGGGTTCTTTTTATACCCATTCACATCTACTTAAACGAAGCGATATTATGCATATTACGCCGGCCAGAGCTTTCCCATAGGTCACGAATTAATAGAAAGTGTATTCACAGTCCTGTTTACGAACTGTTGCTCGGCGATTGACCTACGAGTTCCATCAAACTTCTTTATGCAATCAACTGAAAGTAAAAACCGTAATGAATGGAAAAGTTCATTTATTATTGATCGGTCATTCCCCTCCAAAGGATTACATTACAAAATTGTCCTATTAATAAAACCTAGTAAAACCCTATTAGACATAATACAAATGCATAACTGGTAATCAATCTATCAAATACATACAATAAAACCATTTATTACATAGCACTTTGATGTAGAACGGAAGACTCGAATATTTGCTTCATAATTTGAGGCAATTTAGTCAAATCCATGCAGACGAAACTTCGTCCTGAAGGCATAGTTTGGTTGATTCTAAAAAGAAAGAAAAATTAGATTTAATTAAAATATATTAGTTTTTTTAAAACAATTACCGATCCGCTTCTTCTCCCAAACTTCCAATGAAAATTGCATAGGCTTGAACTTTCGGTTCCTGGCAAGTTAAAGCTTCGGCTAATTTCTTTGGAGATATTCCGTATCTTGACAAGTTTGCGTCGCTCAACACAATTACAATTGCTTCGTCGCATTCCTCCTTTGATAATGAATTAACAGCGTCATTTGTGGCTAACAAAGTGTGATCCCCTGACCAGCAGTATTGCGAATGTGCATGCATCATCTATAAAAGAAAAATAATTAATTATAAATTAAAAAAGGATTTTTTTTAGCAATTAGTATATTACTATATCTCCCCAGAGCTATGATTGCATGTAGGAAATACGAGTACATGTGAATTTCCCTTGAAACACGGTTTGTCCCAAATCAATGGAATTTCATCGACATTGTTTTTGAATCCAAACAAATAAATTCCATCAATTTATTGTTATGAATTTGGCAAATATCGCAATGAAAAAATTGGGTGAAACACCTGACATCTATTTGTTCAATGTTAATGGTAACTTTTTCTAGACCTAGAAAAATAGAAGTAATGTGTATTCCGATCGAAATTCCATTAAACGAAATTTAATTTGATTATAAAATCGATTTAAATTATTAGGTTAATTGATACATTGAACTCGTTAATTTGGTTGAAAATAAAGGTCCTCTCACAATTGAAACTGTGTTCTAGATATGGTTTTTTCTATTCAAACAATACATTTAACTATTTCTTTCTATCTGAACGTGGTATACTTGTTTAATTAACTTATTAAAAAGAATTCATTTATTGAAATAAAATGAAATATCGGAATTCACATTTTTAATATTTCCATAAATAAAGAACATAATCGCTAAAATAATAGTAAGTTCATTATATATTTTTTAAATGACTGTTAAATCCAAAGGTTTTTCTGTTTTGAGCCGGCAAATTTGGTTTCATCGTCGGTTTAGTTTATTTGAAGTCGGAATCTTTGAATATTAAGCGTTCTAAAAACATTCTTTATCTAATAAAAGTTTATGATGAACAATAAAAAGGATCGTGAGAAAAGGTATAACAACATTTATCATGTTTTTAAAGTTTACTGCGTACATCATGTGTAATGCTTTTTAAAACATACAGAACAACCGAATGCTTCGAGATTTTACAATATCTCATTTCTGGTATATTCTAAAAAAAAATGTAAAGATATTAAAGGAGTTGAGTTCGGCTCCGAACGTCCGAGGGATAACATGTATTAAGAGAATTATTTTCCAGTCGTGATCTTGTAAATATCGTAATTAAGTTATCAAATTTCAAGTCGTCGCGTTAGCGTATATTTTATTAGGTCCTGGCCAGTTATGGTAGATTAGGCGCAGTTCTGCTTAGGGATTATAACCGTTATTCACATATAAATAAATGAATCAGATCATTGTAATGATTCGCGATAACGTTTATTAGACCAGCGACTCAGCACCGCACACTACGGCAGTATAGGTAAGTATGTTAATATATTTTGTATTAATCCATTTGTGTAAATATAGTATTTAAATTTTATATTACATAAAAGCCGATTTTGGTTACCAAATTGAGATCAGATCGGTAATATAATAATATATTATAGATCTATACATCTAAATATTGAAGCATATTATACTGGTTATTTAAAATTGAGGAGTTTCTAATAATTGTAAAAGAGAAGATGTTCATCTTAATTCATATTCTAGTCTAAGAATTAAGCTTATTCCCTATATTTAAATAAAAATTTAGTTTTATTTCCATCATAACATCACAATTTACCTTAATAGTTTCCAATCTCATTTTGTCGTCTGCTGGTGGCTTCTTTGGATTAACGAATGGAATGTAGTAGGTTTCTCCACTATGTCCCACAATATCGTACTCAACTTTATTGGTGAATCCTTCCAGGGCTTCCATAACGAGCACCACTGCCTCCAACTGTCTATCCAATCTTCCATCATAGCCATTAAACCTGAAAACAAAGTATGTTACCATGGAGAAAAAGAAAGCTTTTCTTAAAAGCTCACCTGTACATCGAACCGGAAACATCGACTACAATTTTGAGGCGCTTGGGCTTTTCTTGAGGCTGCCCCGGTTCGGGTTCTTGCTCGGCGCGTCTCCGATAAATGTTCCTCTCACCCGTGATGCCCTCCACCAGTTTCGTGTCGTCGAGCTCACCTGTTGTTTGGTGCTTTTGCCAGTGCCTTTCCTTGCTTTTAGCTTGGAGAGCATTTAAAATAACTCTCAACTCTTTCACTTGAGCCCTGACTGGAGCACTGAACTGTTCATAAATAGAATGGTCATATTTGGACATCTTAATCTCCTTTAACCTCTCCTCAAATGCCTTTCTATTCATTTCTCTGGCTGCCTTTTTCACGTCATCAGGAAGATCGTCCTTTTCCTCTTGAGACAGTTGATGAACATCATGCCCTGCGTCTAATCGGTAAGGACCTCCCTTTCCACCCAATCCAGCCGTGTCACGTCCTCCAGTTCCCCCAGCCCACGTATTTCCCCCCACATGAGGCTTGTTATTCGGGTCAATTTTTCCGTGTTTTGGAGCAGAAACCGACTTTCCCGATTTACTTTCAACTGTCAATTGAATCTCCTTCTTTTTACGAATCGCAGCCATTTCATTCTTGGCATACGATTCAATCGGAAGTCCATGCTTTTGAAGAACAGCTGTAACTTGTTCCAGGGCTTCTGGAGAGTACTTATCAAAGTCCAAGACATTGCTTACCAATTCTGACATGTCTTCATCTGGGAATTTCTGAAGATGTTTCACGATATTAACCACTTCCCTAGTTGAATAAGGATAACTCAATTGACCCATATCAGCCATTGATCTTAATTCAGCAAATGCTCTCACTAAAACGTCTAAAATATTCCTTGGAACATCTGGACCGTATTGTTGGAGTAAGAAAATCTCTGATTCAATTGAGGGATTATCAACAGCATGACAACTGAACAAATCTCCCAAAGCGGCAAAGAAATCATTACCCAAAAACGGAAAACCTGGCCTATTAGCAAGAACAATCATCTTAAAATCGGGATGAGTGTAAATTACATTCGGATCATCGGTTTTATCACTAGAAAATGGGACAATTTTTCTTCCATCAGACAAAATCATTTCTCCATTTTCAACTAGTGTCTTTAAAATACATGTAACATGGGTGGGAGCTTTGTCTGCTTCATCAATGACTAAAACATGTCCATTTCTGACTGCTTTTACCAAAGGTGAATCCTCATAGGTGACAATTCCATCTTTAACTGCCGGCTGAACTGTTAACGTTTGAACTGTAGTATCTCGATGCAACTGAATATATTCTCTTGGTCGATTCATTAACTGAAGTAATCTGTCTGCAATTTTATTTTTCCCCACTCCTTGATTTCCCACCAATAAAAGGTTATTCCCAATCAGAAAATCTTGCAACAAATGCTCTAACAACGCCAAATGCTGTGGAACGTCAAAGAATAAAATGTCAGGTACTTTGGAAACAGCATCCGTTTTGTAAATATCCGTTTCTGTGTTTCCAATTTTCAATTTTGGTCCCTTAATCTCAATTGTCCGAGAATTCAAATCAGATTCAAAATATTCTGACTGAATTTTAAATTTCTGCAGAATTTCCTCGAGCGCATTTCTTGGAAGACTTGGCAAAAATTTTGCTAAAAACGTCCTTTGGATTGTCTCATATGTACAGTTAAAAGGATGAACTACAGCCTTCTTAAACATTCCTGACTTTTCGGGTGGATAAACTGACATTCGGTGGGCTATCCTTAACAGTTGTCTCGTTGACAACGTTCCCGATAAGTTCTTCAATATTGGATCCTTTGAGCTACGTAAAAATTCTGCTAAATTGAGAATCTTCTCTAAAGATGGACTGATTTCACCGTACTAAAATAGAATTATGGGTTTAGTTTTAAAAAATATTTGATTAAAATTAGTTAACTTACCATTTCCTTAATAATTTGAATCTCTTCTTGTTTACTTAAATTCCTCACTTCATGGAACAGGAATAAGCTCAACATTTCTGGGGTAAGCCAATTCGCTCCAGCCTCAACTGATAACAAGAAAAAAAAAAGATAAATTAATATGAATATAATGTTCCTGGGAAAGAATGAATTTTTAGGTTGATTTATTTGTGCTTCAAAATTGTAAAATGAGCCTTTTTTAACGAAGAAACGAGTGTGAAATACGAGCCGTTTGTTAGGTAAGTTTTTTAACGTTTCCCATTTAAAGACTTGTTTTATACTTGAGCAGGTCATATTTTTTGTAAAAATACACTACAAATAATTTTTAAAATATTGGCCTCCCAAATCTTGTGATCCAATATGTTTATGTGTCGGTGACACAAAAATATTTTTAATGTTGAGTCATAAGTATTGTTAAGCGACGATACATCCCTATTTAAAACTCGAAATTCCCGATTAATTAATCTGTATTTTATTTGCATTCGACTGCAATTTTAAAAATTAAAAAAAAGTATTAAACTTACTATGGCTGATAGGAGGCCCAGAAAGGCAATTCATGGTTCGGAAACTGTGCTTCCTTTAAATTATTATTAGACTTTGCTCTTAGAGAGACCTTCGTGAATATTAGGTTTACGTCGATTACTAAAACCCAAACAGTTGTGGTAAGGTTTAATTAGGGACAAAGGACGCAGAAATAATCGAGGACATAAGGCTTGAAAAGAATATTATATGTACATATATTATATACAGTTATGGCGGCTTTAAGATAAAACCATATTTGTAGATAATGGGTTCCTTACTTTTTACTATGAAATGATCTATTATTAATTTATGTTAAAAATACTCGATTCGTTTCTATATCTCAATGAATCTCTTATTGAAAACTCCTACTCAACATATTTTATGTAATAAATGACATGATAAATAACTTACGTGATGGAGGATCCCCTAGAGCAATAATCCTGAACGACGGATGAATGCGAAGAAGTCCTTTATCTTTAAGAGCTTCTGGTGACAATCCACTGGCAAGGAGTTCATCATACTTTTCATGAGAAATCAATCGTTGTCCATCATACAATTGCAACTCTCGATCATGAACCAAACGATGCAATACGGAGATGGTGCTGCTGTGAATTCGATGAATTCCATCCAAGACGGCTATATGACCAGCTCGAGCAGCTCTGACCAACACGGAATCTCTCCACACAGTATCACCATTAATTTTAGTAGTACGTTGTTGAATTAAATCCCTGGCAGTCATATCCTGATACAGTACCATTGGATCTATCTTCTGATTGACCCTTCTGCTCAGTTCATTAACCAAAGCCGATTTACCACTTCCCTTGGGGCCTACAAGTATTAAAAAGCATTTAAGGAATTTAATAATTTTGTTTAAATAATTGATAAATTTATACATGTTGGATAATGAACATATTAAAAATGTATTTATGGATCTTTGTCGCATAATATTGAATTTATGATACTAAAATTTGTTCTGTTAAAAACGTTTTATAGCAATTTTAATGAATTATTTAAAGCTCTACACCTTTTTCCATTGCAATGGCAACTATTTTCATTGCAATGTCAATGATGACCGTTTTAGAATTTCAATTTTTTTATTGAAATGTCAAGAGTAGTCCGGGGTCCAGACTCCGGGCAGCACTTTGTTGACAAAATTTGGCTCCGATTCGTATTTCTTCTTTGTTTCTTGATATTTTTATATTTTAATATGTTTAAATTTAATTTATTTCAAGATTATTAATATTTTACATAATTATTCATTTAAAGTATTAAATTCTATTGAATATATTAAATCCGTTTTTTGTCGTAAATTAATAAAAGCACTAGAAATTATAATTTGAATATGGTTTTAGCAATTTTTTTTATTAGAATCGGAGATCAAAAATTATATTTTTATATGATATTTAAGGAACAAAAAATAATTATTATACGTAATTTCTGTAACTATGTGTTATGGATGTGTATTTGTATTATGCTGTGTGTAAGATATATATTAATACATCTATTAAATATTATCAGACCAAATCAAATTATTTGCTGTGAGAGTAATATATGTTGATTGCACGGTACAGGCGCAAACAGAGCAATTGTTGGTGATATTCATAATATACCAGAATGTTATTGGAATAGTCGAATTTTCATGTGTCAATTAATCATGAATAATTAGAGTAGAATAAGTCAACTTCTCTATATAATAAAAATG
This sequence comes from Clogmia albipunctata, assembly GCA_001014945.1. Classification (NCBI taxonomy): domain Eukaryota; kingdom Metazoa; phylum Arthropoda; class Insecta; order Diptera; family Psychodidae; genus Clogmia; species Clogmia albipunctata. Next base: position 66,807 of record JXOV01013702.1, read on the forward strand.
TCAATTTGTAAATAAATAACTGATACACAAAAGACCTTGGTCTTCAATGACAACACCATAAAACCAAACATCCCAACTCACCAATTAAACAGAAATCAGCAACAGCGTGCGTCTGAATAATATCTGCGAGCAAATTTTCTTGGTATTCGGTTTCAATGTAGCGGGCAGAGGTCCTTGCCGCGTCGGTGCCATCGGTACCGGGCACCTCGAACACTGTTGAGCTTCCTCCACTCGTCGAAATTTTCACTGAATAATTAAATCATCAATGACAATGAGGAAACGCGCAAATTTCGGAGAATTTTCATCATCTACCTTTGTTCTTGCCATTGGAACTGCCTTTGCTGATGGATTCAATTTTCTGGTGGAAATCGTTGGACGTTTGATTAATGGCGAACGACTGGAACAAATTCGACACACTTTCAATGCCTTCCTTTTGCAGGAACAGTCGATATGGATATCCTCGGTAAAGCACTTGGTGGATGGAGAGGTTCGGGTTGTTGTTCTACATCAAGCCGACAATCAAACATTAATTTATAACCCTGCAAAACGTTCAAAATTCCTTACCAAAATTTCTATTAAATTATACGCCGAATCAAGTGGAAAATCCGGTAAATTAATTTTATTATCCGATTCCTGGATGGCAAAGCCGAATGAAAGGATCTGTTTAATCGAATCAACGTTCACGTTGCTGTGCGCGGCTTGTAGTTCCGTAAATAGTTCCTGGAAATAATTGATAAGCCCAAATTAGGAAAATTCAATCAAAATAAACGGCGCAGACATTAAAATAATTTCGAGTTCATCAACATTAAATCACCAATAATAACTCAATAGTTCAATCAACTAGCATTGCTATTATTAGGTTCGGGTAAATGTTGACGATTCATTTCACTCCCACGACATAGAATTGAAATTTTAGTTTCACCATCTAAGAATAGACTTTGTAAGAATCGGTTTCGGTTAAAAATCAGAGGATAGATCGCTTGACAATGGAAAAGCCATAAGTCATTTGAAGGCAGTGCGTCTGAATAATTTACGACGTAAAGGACAAAGGTAAAATGGAGCCTTGAACTTTTTGCGTATTGCCGAATTAATACCACACGATACAATTTCCAAAAACTATCTTCACACGCTAAAACCTTTGTCGGGTGTTATCCATTAAAAAGAGCGCTTCAACAATATCCAAATCATTAATTATTTTATGGCACGGCATTGTATTTGACACGATTCACCAAAATACGTATTATTTTTATTTAAAAATCTTCCCGTTAAAAAATCTGCATTTAGAAGTGAAACGCAGATTAATTAAACGAATCATAAATAAATAACTATGAACCATTGTCATGCACAAGGTATGGGACAGTCTGTTTTCTTAAAATATTATTTTTTCTATATGTATTTTTGTAAAAATGTCCGTCTATTATACATAAATAAAATGAATAAATTATTTTAGATTTTCTAAAAATTTTATCACATTTTTAGAAACCTTACTAAACTAATAATATAAATAATTAAAAGTTTGACTTAAGAGTTCTAAGCCTTACCAACTTGCTTAAAGACGTTTTAATTGTTATTTTTAATTATTTTAATTTTTTCTGTACTGAAATTCTTTTCCTTCTGAACAAAATGATATAGAGAAATATTCTAATTCTATAAAAAAAATATTCAAAATTATTAATTTGGAACTTACTATGCTTAGCAAAGTGTTTAAACTTTACATTCATACTTTTAAATTAAACAAATTATCATTATGGGAATACAGTTGCGAGCGAATTAATAGCACCGCTGTTGAAAACTTATAATTTATCTTATTTAAACATTTACAAAGCTTATAATTTTAAAAGTTGATATGCAATGCTGTCCTATCATATTTAAAATTGTATTTTCAATTGGTAACATGATCCCCAATCGCCCCTTTGGGCAGCCCTAGAATTATGCATTATTTAGACAAAGAAGAGTATTATTAAACGAATTAGTTTTTGTAAGGAAGTTAAAAAATAAGCAACAAAATGGTTGTAAAGTTTTGTGGTTACACCATTCAATAATTATGTTGTATGGTTAAAAATGTTTATGTATCTATTTTAAAAGACTTCAAAATATAGAATATAGGAACAATAACATAAATAAATCGTTAAAACATGGTTATTACATTATTGTAAGAACGTGTTTTTTTACTGAGGAATCAGGGCAATTCTTTGGATCAAGCTGTACTGGACCAGTCGTTTATGTGTATATTATTGAATATCTTATGATATCATACACAAAATTCCATGTCCTACTTATTTTGATTCTAACAACAAGGATATAACTCCAAGCGTTGGTATATATCGGGTTTTAAGATAGCGAAAAAGACTCAATATGACTACGAATTCATTTTATTTGAACTATGGAGTCATCAGATGTTTCATTATGTGGTCTATTGATTTCAATATTTGCATATATTTTTTTACAACTTTAATTGGTATCCAATATAAACAAAAAATACAGTGGACGCCGATTATTAAAGCCACTTCGGGACCGGTGTGATTTGGCCCTATTAACCGATTGACTCTTTTAAGCGATTGGTATATAAAAGTTTGGATGTAATCGGTACGTAAAGATTTTTTAAATATGTACATATGTTCTCACCCAGTAATAACAAACGAAAAGAGATGTATATAAAAAAAGCAGAATGAATTTAGGAATCTATTTGATAATTAAATATGATTCTGTATGTAGTGAAAATTTTATTGATGATCAAAAAATTTAGAACAAAGAGTCGTATAAACTATTGGGGTGTCATCAAATTAGCAAACACAAACATGCAAGGAGACAATTTTTTTCCGGTTTTTCCTACCCTCTTCACTGTTTTAGTCGATTAAATAAGCGTAGGACACATGTTCAACTATGGTGTGAAAAGTAAATAAAAGACTGAGTCGTTGTCACTCGCATTTTTTCTCACAAACATTTGTAGCAGCGATCTTGGACACAAAATAGCTCTATAAAGCCATGGGTTTGGCACCATTAAAGAATGAATTTTTATAGTATTTATATCCAGCCGATCCGTTTCTAGCCATTTTGGCTTCATAAAGCGGTTGTCCCTGTTAACCGTGGCTTTATAAGTCTACTGTATTATGATTTGCTTGAAATTGATATGTATTATTAATTCAACAATATGTTCTATGAAACATATAGAACATAAACTATTAGCTAGTATGGAGCGTCTAAAACAAATAGAACTGGAATTTCTACGAAGAATATGCACCGGTGTTCTAGAGTGGCGAATACAGGAAACACAATGAAAAATTATATGATCTATATTGAGATGGTGGTATAGTAAAATTTATTAAATGAAAAAGGACATGTTTTAGGGTAGATGGAAACAGATTCCCCAGAAAACCAATGAAAGAGCGGTTGTTAGGAAAGCCACCTAGGAAACAATAACATAAATTTCAACCATTTAAAAAAAATTCTAATTAAATAATAATAAAAAAAATAAATGGAACAAATGACAAGGATATTAAAAAGTTAAATTAAATCACCCATAAATCATTAAAGTTCATTGTCAAATTTCCTAGACATTTCCGTTTCCAAACTTAATAAATAGTTTTAAAGTTTGAAACCTAAATTATTGGCATTTATAGCAGAAACGAGTTTACTGCATTGTTCCGAAATAATTATATACAGTATAAAAATAGCTGTCACAAGTTTTGTAGAAGGGTATTTTTGATAAAACTTAAATATAGTTTCTTTGCATTCTGTACAATATTCTGCAAAATTAATATATACAGAACATAAGCAATAGTTGCTATTAAATTAATTCGTGGTAGGAAAGTTTGGTTGTTAAATTTCAATCGAAAAAATTGTTTTACGACCATTACCCGAAAAATAGATCCTGGCACGCAACATACCTTTTATTGTGATTTGGCCAGAATTCCCAATGAGCTACTCCTCTTCCTTCAGACGGTTTGTCTGGAGTGTAGAGCATTGATTCGTGGAATTTGGCACATTTACATATTGAACACAATTCCCTTAACATGTTTCGATGTCGTTTGTTGGATATATGGCAGACAATGCGACCTATTTTTTTCTCTATTCGTTTCTTAATCATAACAATGGAATTCCGGAGTCAAGTACGAGAACATACATACATTTAGCATAAAAGTCTAATTAAAACCGTTCCAATGGATCCCTTGTAATCGTGCCGATTGGTAACATACTCATAGGATAATTAAATTCTGGACGACCGCGATAAATGCACTCAATTGTGGTAGAACCAATTAAAGACATGCAACTATAAACTTTGAAACCATTAGCGCAGTCCATTAAAACTTTATTAATTACGTTGTTTTTATTCACCCCACCCCACCCCCTAGATGACGACTATGTTAAAAAGGACGTAACACTTCATTGCTATTTCCCCTCCGGATATCTAGAGGTTTAACAAATTACCGTAAGAAAGCATGAAATCCAAATGACAGCGTTAACGGATCCATCCATTCAGAATCAGGGTTTGCAAAATCCAGTATTTTTTAAAAATTAATTTTAAACATTACATATTTTTACAAATCATTCATAATAGTAAATAAATAAAAATATATAACAATTTAACCAACAGTTTTAAATGATTTTAGATATAATTCTAAAGTTATTTTGGAGAATTTTTACTAGAGAAGGATTAAAATACAAATCTTTTGGATTATATTATATAAAAGGTAGCCCAAAATTAAAGAAACTTTTGAATTAAATAAAAAATTTTGACAATTAATATGTTAATTGAACCTTAATACACATTGATTAGGCTTTTGTGTGGTATAATACATCAAACAAATAGCCTCCAGGACAACGCTTTTAGGATCATATCCATATCATGAAAATTCTCAAGACCAATTGGATTATTGGATGCCATATGTTCATGATAACTTCACGAAATCCACGTTTATGGCTTTGAATCTTTTCTGGAGTTTAGGAAGAGACTTCATTTTTTACGTAACGTCAAAAAAGACTAAGCGTTTAATGACAAATTAACGATACTTAATTGTGATTAATTCTTAGAAAAATAATATGGTCACGATTTTTTTTGCAAAATTTTCGCTTGTGTGACTCTTAAAGTATTCTTTTTAAAAATTCTTATCAAAACTGTTTAACTTTTGCCTTCAAATTTTCGAATATTTATTTATTTCCGAACAAGTTTCAATCACAATGTTAGTCCTAAAACTACAGGAAACAAACACTTTCAGCAAGAAAAGGTTTTTCAATAACCATTCTTGGAGTTTTTAGTTTCAAAATGAAAAAGATATTATCTACGAGCCCTGGGGGCTTGACCCGTGTGTTATACCATACATCATACTAACTAATGTACTTTAAGACCTACTTAACGTATTAATAACTAAGGATTTAATTATTTCTTATATAATTAGTTTTAAAGTTCCGTTACCTTTACAGTTGAAAAAGGATTATTTTTTCATAAAAAATTCATTTTGTAGGTCTAACCAATTGATCTTACGTAATCAAAATTATCAAAATGTCCTATCTTTTCATTTGCCAATCTTTCACAATTGACAATTAAATATCAGATCTATGAACAAATGAAACTATATAGAGCGTATTTATTGACAGGTTTTTTGCACCGAAACAGAACACACATTATTTATATAAAATATTTCCAAAAATTTAAATCATAATTAGAGTTATTTTAATATCAACATAATTGCAATATTCAGTTCACTTCAATAATATTTTGAACTATTAGAACAAAATGTTATTTTTAAAATAACTACGAATGCAATAAGTGTTATTATATTATTTAAAAAAAATAATAATTATTAAAAGAGAAGATTTTTTAGATAATAACAATCAAGAATTACCACAAAATTTCCCTTTTTATGAAAAAAATTTATTCGTATCATGAAGCATTAAATCTTATTAACAGAACCGATATTTAAAAGGTAATGCCTATTCATAGAAACTAGCAGCAATTCCAGAATCAAATGATCTTCAGGACCAATTTTGTTTTATAAATAAATAGTAATAAAATTTTATAATAAAATAAATACTTTGCATTCGTAGTTAGCCTAATTATAGCAAATCAAATTGCAACAATGGAATTCATTGAATTGATTGAAATTATTCATCAAATTTCGAAAATGTCTATTAATTTATACAAATTGAGAGTAATATAAATTATAACAAATTGTTTTTACAATAGAAGTATAATTTAAAAATAAATACCACAAATTAACCAGTTAAGCATTTATTTTATAATAAAATATTTTAAATTTTTTTCCAATCAAATAAATAAGAAACTTTTCCTATACAAAGGACGAACAATGTTGCCTACCACTGGCATAACTTCTCCTTCTCAACTACTATGTCTTGGTTTGTCTATAAATTCGAATACCGTTGAAGGATTTCGCGCAAATCAAAGACAACATTTGTGGTGTACAATTCGTGCTCGTCTTAGTAGAATAAATAGTGAAATTTTAGCTTTCGTAGAATTGGTTCTCAAAATTGTTTATAATCAAATTGTTGAAAAATTTTAGTGCAAATAGGTAAATATAGATCCCAAATATTAATTGGCTTTCAACTGAAATACGCAAAAAATATAAAACATTTTTACAAAAATGCGAATAAGCGAAAAACAGTTTGATTTTTGAGGGATTTTGTGTGAAACACTGGATACAATATGAAACGCGAATCTTGTGATTTTGGCGCAAAAAATAATAGTGCTTATAGGCCGTACATTTGGCAGGCCTCCAACGGTCCACTGTTCATCCGGTCCAAATGGATGGACAACCAGGGATACCGACATTTTATTTTGAACTCTGAGTGGACCACAAAACGCAAATCAAAAACCATTAAACCGAAACTATTAGGTAATAGTTGATTACTCTTCGATTTACGTATAAAGTGTGTGTGTATATATGTATGTTTTGTAGAGTGTTTTTATTATTAGACATGTAGTTTTGGTGTTCCGTGAGGCAATACGCAATTTTAAAACTGTACATTTACACCTAATTGCAGATAACAATCAGTTCAGAACACTTCAACGTGATTTTCAAAGTGGATCGATCACAAATCAGCAAAAGGATTTCCATCCAACTCAAGTACCTTTTAAGCAGTTACCGCATCGCAAATTATGCAGACATATTTTGGACAGTGCAAAAAATAGGACAAGTGTTGATATTCTCAAGAGACACCTTGAAAATTCTATAAAAGGAGCCAAGGAAACCAAGGCCGAAAGTGAATTAAAGGAGACGAAACAATTGGAATTGATTTTGAATTCCGAGGAGAATAGCCAATTGACGGAAAGGGTGCTTCAGTGGCTTGATTTAGCGGGAAAAGTGCAAAACTATGACATAAATTTAGACAACATTCCGCACGATAAAACCAATTCCAATAGACGAATAAGCACTGCAATTCCTAGTTCAAATAAAAAGTTTGACCCTTTACGACGCACCGAGTCAATTCATCACCTCAGCCTGACATTGAATGAGGAGGAATTAGCAAAGTCGTCTAGGAATCGCAAAGACAACTCCAATCCCTTTCCCATTCCATATCTATGCGCTAGAAAGTTGCGCCAAATGAGCTCCAACAAATCAGCCAAACAAGCAACAACCGCGTCCCCCCAGACGTCCTCCAATGGAGGGGCAGCCGCAGCGACACACAAGACGGGTCTATTGTCCCCAAAATCAACAACTAGCACCACGTCAACGACGTCTAGTCCTGCGAATGTGACGACGAGCCGTAATAGTAAGCATCGGAAATCGATCGGCAAGCTGGGCAAAACGGAAAGCATCGAAAATCAATACCGCACCATGATTCAGAGACAACTCCTTGAGACCTGCAATACACAGTACGCAAAAAAGCAGCTACACATCTTCATGCCCAATATGCCTTCCAATAAATATCAAAACTCTTCCCAACCAGATTGTGAGAGCTGTCTCAACTCAATCAGTGATATCTCTAAAACCTAATGTTACTTAACTGAATTTTTCACTCTTTACAGCTTGGCTTAATAAAAATGTAAACTTGTTTAATATATTCAAATATAGTCTTTTGATAAGTTTTTATGTTATAATTATATTCGGGAATTTAATATGAAATATAACGGGTTTAATAAATCATAATGAAAAATTTAAGAATCACATATTAAAAACTAAATAAAATACGTAGTGAATTGATATTATATACATATATTAAAATACACATATAAAAGAGCATATAAATAGCATATAAATTTCATAATAATCTATATAATTCACCTTATTAAATTTTAATAAAAACATAATTTAAATATTACTTGAAAAAAAACTGAGAAAGATTACTAACAATAAAGGCGAGTAGCGGATTTACGATCGCATGTTGGCATTTCCGAAATAATAAATCTATCAAACTGCATGTTTTTAAAAAAACGATTTTATGTCGAATTTTAATGTTTTTTTTAAATCCGTATGAGGTTTTATTATTAAGGGTGTTATTTTAGAAATAAAGTTTAATTTCGCTCCAAATTCGATTTTTCTGTCTGTTTACACAAAGCTGAAGAGTTGTATAACCAGCCCAATGTCCCACCAAAGTCTGAGCAGAAAATGTCGATAAAGTGAGAGTCAATAATATTTCCCTACGCCCCTGTAACACATGTATGAACACACTTGTTTTCATTAAGCAATTTTTTAAAAATCTTTTTTAGTGACACCGACCAAAAGATCATTTATGTCCAAAAAAAAAACAAAAAATATTTACATTTCAGTTAAGCACATTTTATCTTCAATATAATTCGGGATAATTGTTTAATAATCTAGCTTGATCTTGGAATGAAAATGTTTTCTTAAAGAAATCGTAAAACAATACGAGAATTAGGGTTTAATAAATCACAATAAGAAAAGTTGACAGAAGATTTAAAAGCGGATTTTGACATTTATCAACAATCCTATTGAATATTTTTAATTCTAATTATTCATTATTAAATACCATCAGACAGACAGACCAAATTCAAATACTAAAACTTATAATTTTAGAAGAAATAGAAGCAAATATGACTATTAATATCTTCAGTACGAAAAAAAAGAAATAAATCAAGTTGCCTGGAAAATATAAAATAGGCTGTAAAGTGTCTTTTTTTACGTTAGTAGGACTTTAAATAAGAAGAACGAGTATTGATGACAAAACCAACTAGATGTTATAAAATTAAAGATTTAAAGAATACCACTTCAGGAGTATGTTAAACGTTTGACTGTTTTGGGTTGTTTTGAATTAATTTTTTTTTATAGAATATGCTTAATATTGGTTTAAAACTGTTGTGCTGACCTGGGACGGATTTGTTACCCATCATTTTTAGAAATACATGAAGAAATTGGAGGTTAAAAATAGACTGCTTGGATATATACAGACGGTAGTCCTTAAAAAACCTGTGAAAATATTCTAATTGACTGTCGACGAGAGGAAGATGATATGTGGATGGATGAACAATTGTCAGATATAATGGAACGAATGGAATCAAATCCAGACGGAGCCGAAACAGAATGAGCGGGAGAAGAGCAGGATTGAATTGAAAATAAAAATTTAATGAAATAAATATAATAAGTTGTTTTGGGTTAAAATAAATATATTCAGTTGTAGCATAATGCTACAATGCTATACTTAAAACGCAGTGCTAAAAATAATTTGTTCTAGGAACACGGAGAATATATTTGGACTATATGAAATTTACCCTATTATTTCAAAACCATGTCGCTGGCGGGCTGAATTTGGCCAACACTGATGAAAACTTTATAATAAAAATCCACATTTCGATATTTTAATTCAATTATTTTTTCATATTTATATAATAATTTAATTGTAGATTTTAAAATTATAATTTTTGAAATATTTAATTTCTTAAAAAATATTTAAAAAATACGTAAAAAAGGAACATTGAACCCTCAAGTTATCATCTATGACTAGTCATTATTTAAAAATCTAAACCGGGTTAGATTCAAAAGTCAAAAATTATAATCTGATTACCTGATAAGACAACGGTGAGACGTCTCTCGCCTGAAATCTGGACCTAAGGGGAGGATCTAATGGCGCTCCTTTGTATTTAGGAACTGGAAGTCCAAGAGCAATAACTCTAAAATCCTCTGAAACCCGAACCAATCCCCATTTATCCAGTTCCTCTTTTCCGTACTCATTTTTAAGTTTATCATATCGTTCAGCTGGAATGAGAAACCTTCCATCTTCCAAATGCATTTCCCGATTTTCGAGCAAGTTATTCAACACTGGGAGGACGTTTCTTTCTGCCTTTTCCACCCCTTCAATCACTAGAACCCTTCCATTTATCGCTGCACGGACCGCACTTTGGTCAAAGTATTTCGCTGTTCCATTTTCAATCTCCCTTCGCTGTTTCAGGTCACTCTCTGTTGTATCCCGATTCAGTGCTACATATTCCAATTCTCGGTCTGTTAACTGTAAATATTGCATAGCTAGAGCCCTCCGAAGAGGTCCAGGTCTTCCCAGAAGGAAAATGTCCTGTCCAAGATTGTCCTTCTGTAACATCCATCGCAGGTGGTGGAGGGCGGTTTGAGAAATGGCAAAGTTTCCCTCTCCATCGCGTTTTACTGAAAAATACAAACTCCTGATAACAAATCCATTCAAAATGCAGTTTAAGTGCAATCAGCTGTTCACTGTCAAAATTTGCGGTTTTTCGTAATTTGCGCTTAAACAAATTGATGACTTACGGTATTTTCTGGGGACATATTCCTGATGGACAGCTGGTTTGATGTCTTTGGACACATTTTCTATGGTAACTTTGTTATTAGCCATTCCGCGAACATAATTGTGGCACACTTTCTTTGTTTGGTTCTGCTGCAAAATCCTATTTAAGACGTTCAGCCGCCGGACAGTGGCAGCATTCCGCGAGTACATTGTGCCCTCGGCTTACGCAATAATTCAGTCAAACGACCTGCACTTTGATCAGAGGAAAAATATCACAAAATCGTCCGTTGTTGTGACATAATTTTGACACTGACAGTTTCAAACATCTGGGAGAATTTGAAAGGTGAGTTTTTCTTCTTAACACAAGGAGAATTTTTTGATTTTCTTTAATTTTCTGTATTATACACTACTTTTGATGTATTATCAAAGTGTTGCCCTATTCTGTGTCAAGAATGTGTGTCTAAACGTTAAACATTTTATCGGGAAACCGACTTATTACAGGTAAAGTGGAAAATTGAAAGTTGTGAAATCAGAATTTTTTAAAGATTTCCGTGATTTGTGACTAGTTTTGGACCTCTAAAGGGTGATTACAGTAGGAAACTAGTACCCAGTTGCTTCTTCTATACAATCCAAAAGATGGAGTTCTCCACTCAACCTAAATTATCTAAGGCAGAACCTAAAAGGTGAGTTTCTTTGTTATTTTATCTATAATCAATGTATTTTGACTATGTTTCGTGTTTCAGGTTCGATAACATTATCAAGTCCCCGGAGGACGATAGAAAATACCGAGGCCTGGAGCTGGAAAATGGAATGAAAGTGCTCTTGACGAGTGATCCAACAGCAGAAAGGTCTGCTGCTTCTTTATCGGTTGGGGTTGGTCATTTAAGTGATCCGGACGATATTCCTGGTTTGGCGCACTTTTTAGAGCACATGCTCTTCCTTGGGACTGAGAAATATCCCAATGAGAATGACTATTTAACGTACTTATCGACAAATGGAGGCAATGCAAATGCTGCCACCTATGCAGATTCAACAAAATATTACTTTGATGTGATTCCGGAGAAGTTTGAGGGCGCCTTGGACAGATTTGCGCAGTTCTTTATCGCACCACTTTACACGGAAAGTGCCACAGAAAGGGAAATCAACGCAATTGAGTCGGAACATCAGAAGAATGTGCAAATTGATTCATGGAGAATTCGACAAGTTAATAAATCCCTCCTATCCAAAAGCCATCCTTATTCCAAGTTCGGCACTGGCAATACAAAGACATTAGTGGACAATGCCAAAGAGAAGGGCATTAATATCAGACAGGAACTCTTAAACTTCCAAGACAAATGGTATTCGGCCAATATTATGGGTTTAGCTGTGTTTGGGAAAGAAAGTTTAGATGAATTGGAGAAAATGGTCATTGAGAAGTTTTCTGCAGTAAAAAATAAGAATATTTCCGCTCCAACGTGGGACTCTATTGTGTACAAAGCGGGAGAAGAAGGCTGGTTAGTGAATGTAGTGCCAGTTAAAGACACTCGCTCGTTGTGCTTAACTTTTCCATGCCCAGATTTCAGCGATTATTACAGATCTGGGGTAAGTTTGTTATATTGATATTTTAAGACAATGAATAATTGTTTATTTTTTAGCCCGAGCGATACATTTCTCATTTAATTGGATACGAAGGAAAAGGCAGCCTTTTGTCTGAGTTAAAGAAAAAACGTTTCTGTAACAAGTAAGTAATAACCTTGCTAATAGTTGTAGTAGAATTTGTGGGTTTAAAGTATAAATTATATGCACTTATTGATATTCAGATTTGCTTAATATTCTTGAACTACTTATGGCCAACTTTTGTATGTAAATGGCTTAACCAGTTTTTATAACCAAGGTTATTATTATTAGTTCTAATTTTGATATAAATCAAATAATTAAAGATTGGTTTACATACGATTTTTTATTGATATTTTTTTTTGTAATATGTAGTTATACTAAATTTATTGGCGTTCGTCGGTTATAGAAACCATTATATAATTTGTATTTAAGTTAATGTTCAAAAGGTACATTTTGTCACGTTTAAAGCATAAATTATAATTGATATTTTGAAAAGATAAAAAATTACATAATCGAATGGTTTGTTATTAGGTAAAAATATGATAATATTCTTAATAAAATTAAATAATATATATTATAATATTTATTCAATAATTTATATTACAATTATTGATTTTAGGACTTTTAAGTAAAAACACACACACACTGTCCCAAAATTATATTAGTACTATTTAATAGAATAATAATAACAAATCTCTTATTTTAAATTTCAGTCTGATGGCCGGCTACAGTACATCGGCAAGGGGATTTGGATTTTTCGATTTAATAGTCGAATTGACTGAGGAGGGATTTGAGAACATCAACGAAATTACAAAGATGTGCTTTCAATTCATCCAACTTTTAAAAAAGACAGGACCTCAAAAGTGGATCTTTGATGAGTGCAGTAAACTGAACGAAATGGAGTTCCGTTTCAAGGAAAAAGAGGGTGCCATGACTCTAGTGACCAGTGTTTCACCTGCCTTGCATGTAAGAATTTTTATTTTTTTAAATGGAAAGAATTTTTTAAAAAAATACGAGTGTTTTTCTGACCAGTTCCTTTAATTTTTTTTTTTATACAATTCACATATTTTATTTTTAGTATTATAAAATATGAAGTAAGAAATAAGAACACATCTCTGTACGAAATTAAGGTTTTAACGTAATTCACAATTAAGGAAAGTATCCTTTAAATGAATATGTCTTTCGGTTTAAATTATTCGATAAATCAAGAAATTTAAGGACCTATGATAGCATCAGTATTTTAAAACATAATTAGAAATCTGAATCAATATTTGACCAAAAATTTTAGACTTGTAATGAAAAAAAAATATTTTCGTTTGATAAATTATGTCTCTCTAAACTGTAGCGACAAGGATAGTTTGTCTACGGGTATTGAGAAATGACTAATCCAACAGTGTTTAAATATGAATCACTTTCTAAAGGAATTGGTTACTAAAATGTAAAGATTTTCCAATAGAATTTTACACAATATTAATTTATTTCAGATTCTGCCAATGGAAGACATGCTTTCTGCTGGATTTCTGATAACCGATTGGCGGCCTGATTTGATTGAAGAAATTTTATCGTATCTGGACCCGCTTAAAATGCGATCTGTGCTTGTTGGTAAAAAGCTGGAATCGTCTTGTGACCAGGCTGAGTTTTGGTACGGTACAAAATACAGCGTTAGAAAGATGGAGACCACTGACTTGTATACATGGCGGGAATGTGAACTCAATCCTAGTTTCCATTTGCCTGAACCGAATCAATTCATTCCCCAGAAATTTGATCTCGTTCATGCTGTGGCAGAAGACATTACAGAGCACCCTGTGATTATTTACGACACGGAATACATTCGAGTGTGGCATAAACAAGACAACGAGTTTAAGAAGCCAAAGACAATCATGGATTTGAATTTCTCCAGTCCTCTGGTCTATTCGGATCCTCAGAATTGCAATATGACAATGCTGTTTGTGCAATTGTTCTTAGATGGAATCAACGAATACGTTTATAATGCGGAGCTGGCGGGACTCAAAGTCAAGGTGTTGAATACGACTTATGGAGTCGGAGTGACGGTAGTTGGATTCAGTGAGAAGATTCAAATGTTCTTGGACTACATTTTGAAGCAAATGTTCGATTTCGAAGTGGACTCCAAAAACTTTGAGATTTTCAAAGAGCGATACGTTAGGTCGCTGAAAAACTTCAACGCAGAACAACCGTACAAACTTGCCATTTATTATTTGAGTGTTCTTCTATCCGAGTTGGCTTGGACCAAATGCGAATTGTTGGAGTCAGCTAAATGTAAGTTAAATTTATGTCCATTCCTGGCAATACAATTTCACTCCTGTCCAAAAACTATTATCGTCAATAATAATTGTTCGACTCAGACACGTTTTGAAAACTTGGATGGGCGCTTTCTAAGAAAAGATATCTGGTCTTTTAGGCAAGAACTTAGCTGCCATTGAAAAATGGGTACTCAAGAAACGCTAAAAATGACTGGTTGTTTTCGTAGTATGTGTGTATTCTGTTTCGGTGGCAAAAACCTATCGTTACATCCCTATATAATAATAATAATAATAATAATAATAATAATAATAATAATAATAATAATAATAATAATAATAATAATAATAATAATAATAATAATAATAATAATAATAATAATAATAATAATAATAATAATAATAATAATAATAATAATAATAATAATAATAATAATAATAATAATAATAATAATAATAATAATAATAATAATAATAATAATAATAATAATAATAATAATAATAATAATAATAATAATAATAATAATAATAATAATAATAATAATAATAATAATAATAATAATAATAATAATAATAATAATAATAATAATAATAATAATAATAATAATAATAATAATAATAATAATAATAATAATAATAATAATAATAATAATAATAATAATAATAATAATAATAATAATAATAATAATAATAATAATAATAATAATAATAATAATAATAATAATAATAATAATAATAATAATAATAATAATAATAATAATAATAATAATAATAATAATAATAATAATAATAATAATAATAATAATAATAATAATAATAATAATAATAATAATAATAATAATAATAATAATAATAATAATAATAATAATAATAATAATAATAATAATAATAATAATAATAATAATAATAATAATAATAATAATAATAATAATAATAATAATAATAATAATAATAATAATAATAATAATAATAATAATAATAATAATAATAATAATAATAATAATAATAATAATAATAATAATAATAATAATAATAATAATAATAATAATAATAATAATAATAATAATAATAATAATAATAATAATAATAATAATAATAATAATAATAATAATAATAATAATAATAATAATAATAATAAATGTTCTTGGTACTAACATCACATCAAATAATGACATGCTATTCAATTGTCAATCGTGAAAGATTGGCAAAAGAATATATAAGTTTTTAAAGTAGTTTTTTTTAAAATTTTTTAAACAGATTTGCAAATAATTTGTACCGTACTCTCGGGTGTAAAAACCATTTTTTAACTAGGAAATATTTAAAACAGGTGTAAGATAAATTACTCGATTTCTTTCCATTCATTTATTAAGTCCATTTTTTCAATTAATTTTTTTCTCTATTTCAGCCATAACTCCAGAAATGTTGCAAAGATTCGTTAAGCAATTTTTGTCAAGAGTTCATGTGGAGTGCTTCTTGTATGGAAATCTGAGCAAAAGTGATGCCATGTCTGTTGTGGAGGTTGTTGAAGACCGTTTAAAGAAGACAAATTCTGTTGCTTTGCCTCTGCTGGCTCGTCAATTATTCCCAAAAAGGGAGTATAAACTGAATGACGGATGTTTATATTTGTATGAGAAGGAGAATGAGTTTCACTCGAGTTCTTGCATAATGACGTATCTTCAGTTTGGCCCGCAGTCGGATCAGAATAATATTTTGACAGACTTGTTAGTGCAAATATTATCTGAACCCTTCAGTGATAAACTGAGGACAAAGGAGCAGTTGGGTTATATTACGTTCTGTAATACCCGTAAAATCAATGGCAGTCAAGGGATAAGAGCCTTGGTCCAATCTTCCTATCCAGTCGAATACGTAAATGAGCGAATTGAGGTGTTTTTCGATAAAATGGAGGAGGAGTTGGCTGAAATGACTGAGGAGACTTTCCAAAACCACAAAGACAGTTTGTCGGCTGTAAAATTGGAGAAGCCGAAAAAGATGGCGAGTTGGTTCAACAAATATTGGGGAGAAATCGCTCTCCAGGAATATCATTTCAACAGGTTCGAATCTGAAGTGGCCATTCTCAAGGAAGTTTCCAAGGAGGAGATCATCAATTATTACATGACGAACGTGAGCAGGAAAAATCCAAATAGGAGGAAGCTCTCAGTGCATATAATGTCCAAATCAGGAGCGATGAATGCTGTGAACTCTTCTGTCGAAAAATCCATAACTTCTAATGCGGAACTAATCACTGATCTATCCGCATTCAAATCATCGAAGGAAATGTATCCCATCATGCAGCCGTTCCTTAGCATTCGGCGCAAAGGAGGACGTAGTAAATTGTAATTCAGTCATGATAGATTTATTATTATTTATTCGAAAATAAGAATTCGACAAATGTTCTAAAAATTATGTAATCGATCGTTTTTACAAATAAATAATGATTTTGATCAAGACACAGTTGTCTTTAATGTATGAAGATGATAAAATGGCGCTGTTTGGGATCATGAATCCAGAGCTCGTGTCGATGAATTCCTGGGAAATTAAATCGTTTTTGTCCGGAGATTGGTCCAAAATGGCGATTTTGTGGTGAAACTTTTTAACAATGTCGATTTCCTTGAATAAGTTTCCAGTTTCTAAGATGATACTCGAGTTTGATTTAGCCATTTGATCAGCGGGTACTTCGTCCAAGGTAATGTACAGATAATCTCGTTTCAAGTGATTCGGAGACGCTTTCACCCTTAGATTAAATCCAGAAATGACGAATGGAGAACTGCTGAACGTTTCAGTTTTGTTGGAAAATAGTTTATTGGTGTAGTTGTCTATTTTCCAAAAGTAGTTGAATATCTGCACTTCATTTCCGGAAAGGATGGTATTGTTGAACTTGTAGACCTCAAAATCTCGTGGCCCAGTCCTGGAATATTTTCATTAATATTGTATTAATTAAAACGATTATAACAATGTTTAACAAATGCTTCAGAAGTTTTATGCTTTTCATTTTTGTATCGAAAGGTTAGCCTTTTCGACACTTAATTGGACTAGTGTGAAATTTTGAATTTTTATTTCACTAGTAAAAAAAGAAAGGCACAATCTACGAACAAATCTGTCTACAGGTTAAAATTGTGACGCCATTTTTAACAATAGAACGGTCATATACAGATCGATAATCGGTCAAATAAAGACCCTTATAATGGCAAATATTATTTAATTAGTTTTTGTGTATTTTTAGGGAAATTGCATTAAACCCTTGTAACACAAATAACTATTATGCAATTCAGTTACGTGCGGTTAACTTCTAACTTTTTTTTAAAACTAATACTGTTTGTTGCGGTTTGGCAACACGACGTGGGTTATTTGTGCTACAAGGCTGTAAAATGAGCCGTTAGGCGGGTTTTTCATTGCTTCCGAGTTGAAAGATGGATTTTACACCCGAGCAGGGCATTTTTGTTACATTTTCCAAAACAAATCACGTAAAACTAATTTAATGAAAATTGGCCGTTATAACACAATCTATTCCAACGGTTATTTAACTGTTGTAACAGCCTGGATTAAAAATTGTACGGTTTTTTCTTCAAAGTAGCACCGAAATTTTGACTTTAGAACAAACTTATTTGTAAATTTATGACATCCTTTTTTACTGGTGAAAAAAAAATCCAAATTTTTACTAGTACGATAAAGCAGGCAATGGCAACTTTTTCACTTCCTTGACAATGTCATTCATTTCCCACGGCCAAGTAAACTACTATTTGATGGTGAAACACACAAAATCACTTTTGAACTATGAATTTAAATTCGATTCGGTTACATAATCATATTTGTTAAATAATATAATGTGTTTAAAAATTGTATATTATTAGGAAAAATAAACTAACTTACTTTTTAGAAGGCAGTGATTTTAGTAATGGATGTATTTTCGATCCAAATCTAAACTCTTGTCCAGATGATGTGACAATGGCTGGTACTTCTGTAGTAGTTATTATCGATTGTTTGTTGAAATCCTTAAAGTGGGTTTCATCTTGAGTTGAATCATTCTTTGGTATTAGGTTTTCATTTTCTTTGGGATGTTCAATAGAGTTTGTATTGGTTATTGGAGTAACATTCTGTTTAGCAGCTGGTTTGCTAATTTTATTGTACAATGTCGGATGTAAATTCATTGGAGGGAACATAAATTGAGTATGCTGGACAAAATTGAAATGTGGATTTTGAATTTGACTCAAAACAATGCGAATATTAAACAGTTCTTGCATTAATTTCGTTTCCAGTAATTGAAACGCGGTCATCATATCATCTGGAAAAAATATGTATTAGTATTTTCCAATTTATTTTAAAATTAATACATTACTCGTTTCACAAACTCCCTCCAACCGAGTTGTGACCTGAGCCTGGGCAGATGCTTTCACATCGCCTGTTGTAATCGTACACTGGGCGGTCTGAGTCTCCGTCGCCCCATTTATTTCTGTATTAATTAATGCAATTAATATTTTCCTTATATTTATTCTAAAGTCTTCTATTCAATTTTGCTGTTTTGATTAATGGTGGACACGTGAAGGGAAAATAATTTACTACACTTCTATTTTTGACCATCAACCATTCACATTTATTATTTTTGCTTTAGTAAATTTGCAACTTACCAGTTGATGATTGCAGTGATTCAGGTAAAAATACAAATGTAATGAATAAGATTAAAATCAAACCGAACTTAGCCATTTTTAACAGAAAATTATAGAAGAGACTACTTTTCCAGCACAGCAATGGTTAATCCGTGGTACTGATCAATGAGGCAGGTTTGTACAAACTGAAGTGGTTTTTATTTTTAAAATCGCTTATTGGGCGAGTTTTTTCGTTGGTGCTGCTCATTCCCTAGGGGATTGGAATTCAAATTAGATAAACTCAAGAGGGTTATTGTTTTGCCATAAATCTCTTCTTAGTCTTACCAATGGCTAACCGCAAACTTTCAACTATTTTTATTCTTATCGGTAGTAGACGTTTTTCAAAGATGGTTTTGAAAATTGTAATTTTTCTTAGAAATTAAAGTTTTATCACAATAGTTTTGTAAACTAGTTCGATAGTGAAAAAAATCCATTCTTCTTTTAAATAAATATTTATTGCTGTGTTTGTACTTCCTGCATAACAAAATTGTGTTCTTTAATTTGGTCCAGTGTCATTTGAATTTTGTGTAATATCTTCATGTGACTTCGAAGATTATGCGGTGTCGCACAGGCTCTGCAAAAACATGGTTTTATTAGTCTTTACTGAAGTATATATATTTTTTTTCTTAAATTACCTGTTACAAATGTGACACACAAATGGTTTGTTTCCAGTATGCTCTCGATGGTGCATCTAGAAATGTAGAAAATAATTAGTTATGGTAATAAAATTGAGCTATATATCGACGTTCTAGAATAAAAACGACGCTTCTATAATAGATAAACCGATACAGATGCGTCGTTGTTGTTCTAGAACGTCGATATGTAAAATTTACGAAATAATATATTTTTTGACACCAATTTCAATTTGTTTAAAAACTTCCATTAACTTATATATAAAATTCTCGAGTCACAGTGTTTGACAACGCCGTATTCCTAAACCACTGTAATTACCACTGAAATTATGTGAGCATATGGGATTGGACCGGCAAAAGGTTAACATTGATTTTTTACACCCTTAAACTAATAATACTAATAACTTTTTTTTTTCAAAATATTGCTCATTTACTTAGGAAGGTTGTAACGAAACAGAATTAAGGCAGCTGTTAGGGAAATTTATTTTCTAGTGATTAATTACAAGTATTGCCAAATAGTTGATAATTCATAATTACAATTCATATTACTAACATTAAAACCTATCCTGTAAAGTGGCTAGATCTATACTGCCCTAGTGTGCGGTGCTGAATGGCGGGTCTAATAACACTTTATCCTATTACATCCAAATACTCTTCAGATCATTTAAAGAAATAACAAAATAAATAGAAATTAGTTAAGTTCAGAACTGGTGTTAGGCAGGGAGAGCTAGGGCGAATTATGGGAAGGAACGTATGACAGTCCAGTGCACACCATATACCAACTGGAACGTTTTCGTTTTCTGGACAATTATCTTATTCATATAATCCCCGAGCGAGTTCTTCGCCCACTAACAAATAAGGAAGGTATACCATGTATAAAAGCATTGAGAATTTTAAGAAAGAAGGGAAAGTTTGTACAATTTTGAACAAAAATTTTAAAATTTTGCTATTAATATTCCTAAAATTTATGCATTTTGCCCACATTAACAAAATTTGAAATGAAACTTTCGATTTTTACTTTTTTCTTTGTAATAAAAAACACAAAAGAAAAGGTTTGTAATTACTTAACAATTAATTCAAGGCTTGAAAGTTGAAATTTGTGAAATTATCAAGGACAGTCAACCCGAATGTGCTAATTGACCTTGGAAAATCCTACAAATGTAATCCAACATAACGCGATTATAAGTAAATTATAAATAAAAAGGAATCCTTAAATCATTAGAATTATGTAACATCAAAATTTGTAATATTTATATGATAGAAAAACTTGAAATAAGAGACAAATTCAATAAAACTTATACCATGTACATTCTTTAAAAAGATCGTTTATCGACGATAAGTCGAGTATTTTATTTTTTTGAAACAAACAAAATATTGTGGAAAAACACTAAACCTACATTCCCAAACAATTATCCGAGTTTTGGAAAGACAAGATGCTTAAATAGCTTTTTAATTATGCCCAATTTCTCGTACGTTTTTTTTTCAAAAGAGAGTTCGTGACATAATTTTAAGAACTTTAATTATTCAGGTTTTGAATTTTTGGCGTGAATAACCTTTTCACTTCAACAAAGAAGAAAAGAGATAATATGAAATAATTACATTTCTGGCACTGCTGTAGACAAACATCTTATCACAGTAGTTGCACTTGAAGCTTCCCTCGGAGTGGATTTTCATGTGGGCTTTTAGGCTTCCATAAAAGGCGAACGAGGCATCGCAGATTTTACACTGAAGAGGTTTTTCTCCTGTTAAATATTTTTATGAAAATTTTGATTTTTAAGATATTATATAATAAATGTTACCGGTGTGTGTTCTTATGTGAACTCGAAGGCTTTCCTGTTTTGCGAAAATCATGCCACACCACTCACAAATAAAAGTCTTTTTCTGTAAATGATCCTTTTGGTGGAGATCCAATTTCTCTTGGCTGACAAACTTTTCTTGACAAAGACCTGATTTACATTGAAATTGATATTCTTCCGGGGGAATGTGACTTTCTTCGTGGATCTGGAGGGCGAAGTAGTTTTCGAATTTCTCATCGCATGTCCCACAGTCATAAACAGTTCCTTCCCGGTCATGTTTTCTGTAGTGGCTCTTTTGGTAATCAACAGAATAGTTTTTATTGCAAACAATGCATGTGAATTTGTCTTTCGTTTTTGGCGAGTCCTTTTTCTTGGTTTTGTATTGTACTGGTTTGTCAATAACAATTGTCTTTTCTTTAATTGGGTCAGAGTCATCTAATTCTTGGTTATCTTCCTTAATTTGGGTGCTGGATAAAGCCGGTTTCTCATCAATTTCATCATTGGTCGATTCTTTAAGCATTTCAAAGTCGACATTTTTAATGAAAACCTCTTCAGTTACTTCTAGTAAGTCGTCAAGTTGATTTATCTCACTATCAGCATGAGGGTCCTCACAGTCCACAAAGACTGCAGTCGTCACAGAGCCGGTGTTTTCGAATAAATTGATTATTTGTTGAAAGATTTCGTAGAACGAATTTTCAGCAGGTTTAATATCGAATTTCTCCTCAAACTCGTTCTTGACTCGGCTTAGATTCTCATTGTATCGATAGAACTGTTTCACCACAAACACTTTTTGCAGCAAGGATAAGGGTTGCTGATATATTGAACCCATTTTTAAACTTTGATTATTTTAAATACACAATGTTGTGTGAGTTGTTGTTGTTGCTCTGGAAATGTCAAATTGAAATGTCATTTTGGTAAATTCATTTCAAAACAAATTTGGTGATTAAGAGTTTTTAGGAGTTATCGATGGCTGACGAGGACGATGTGAAGGAATACCGCTGGGAAACCGGCTATGAAAAGACTTGGTATGTTTTGTCATTCAAGAGTAATTAATTCAGTTGTAAAATAATAAGTTATATCAAGAAAAGTGAAACCTGAATCAAACAAACCGTTTAATTGGTTCGTTCTCGTTTTAGGGAAGCAATTAAAGAGGATGATGATGGTATGGTGGACAAAGCCATTGCCGACATCATCCTTAAAGCCAAAAGGAAGCGGCAGAGCCAGAAGAAAGGCCACAGTCGGCTGGGAATGATGAGACATGTTTGCCTGATCTTGGACTGCACAGACAATATGAACACTCCTGACTTGAAACCTACCCGATTCTTATGTTCCCTCAAGCTTATTGAAATGTTCATTGAAGAGTTCTTTGATCAGAATCCAATCAGTCAAATGGGAATTATAGCTATGAAAGGAAAGCGAGCGGAAAAGGTTACAGATTTGGCAGGAACTTATAGGAAACACATCAAAGCTGTTAAAGGGTAAACCATTGTTTTTATAGTTAATTTATTAGTTTGCCAACAAGTTAATATATTATTAAAAATAGTATTAGTTGTATTCTTTATTTCAAAATTTATAAAAAAATATATAATTTATTTAGAAATTTAAAGAAAGTTTAACATACGAAAGTTCGATTTTGAATCTTATTTAATTACATAACATATCTCTTGTATTGTATATTTGTAATGGTTTTTTGTTATATTTTTGAAAGTGTATTAAAAGGTTTAATATTTTAATTTGTTGCAAATTTAATTAGTAATTCATTAATATGATGAACCGGCATTGATAAATTTAATGTTTAAACTTAAAAATACCGTAAAAAATAGCGGTAAGGGTTGACAAGGGGTAAAGGACGAACCAAGGTTGATTTACCGAATAATGAAAGGTATCAAACAGCATCGGCTTTTATTATGTATATCAGTTAATCGGGAATTTCGATTTTTAAATAGAGGCGCATCGTCGATTAACGCTTTTAATTTTTATTGGGCAACTATTTTTTTGGTGGCACATAGGGCTATGTTATCTATTACTACTACACATTCCATAAATATAAAGCATTCTAAAAAGTTCATAATCAAGAACTATTCCAAAACAAAATGCTTCTCATTGAAAATTCTAAATTCCTAAGAAATTATAATTTTTTCAATTACATTACTAATCAATAGATATGTACTGCATTCAATCTGCCTTCAATAGTCTCGGTTTACAGCAGCGGTCTTCCAATTAATAACTCCCAGCTCAGTCGCGTCTTGGTCCACGTTGTCCCCCATCTAAGCCGCGGGCGCTTCTTTTCTTGTTCCTGTAGGTGCCGCTGATAAAACTCTTTGTACTATGGATTCCTGGGGCATCCTGGCCACAATCCCAGCCCATTACAGCCTTCTGGATTTTATGAAGACGACGATAGGTATATTGTACAATTAGTACAGTTTAAAGTTATATCGTCTTCTCCAGACACAATTTTCACACACATCTCCACGTTTCGCAGTCGTAACAGTGCACAATTCTTATTAATGGTTTATATATCCCCACTTTTGAGGTCCATGAAAGGATCGGTGATTTCATAGCCTTTGCGTTTTTAAACAGTGCTCTGTTCGCTATCATTATTCTTTTCCTTATTTCTGCCGATGTATTGTCGCCATTTGTAATTGTGAAGCCAAAGTAGTTTAAGCTATCAATTATCTCGTTCATATGTTGAAGTATTGGCCAACTTTCCAAATCACATTGTGTTGAAAAAAACTTTCCAAATTTCACAGGATTTTACCAATTGGACGTTTTTTGTATTTTTTACAGCCTTTCCACATTGAATCTGGTTGGCGAGCCATCTTTGCAAAACAGTCTTGATCTAGCGTTTAGTAAGTTGAAAATAGTACCTGGTCACGCCAGCAGGGAGATTCTGGTCATAATGGGTAGTTTGACGACATGTGATCCGACGGACATCACTGCAACGGTTGAACAGTTGAAAACGGAGGGCGTTAGAGTGTCTTTTGTTAGTTTATCGGCGGAAATTCGTATTTGTCGTCACTTGGCTTCAGAGACTGGAGGAACTTATGGCGCTGTTTTGGATGATGCGCATTTTAAGGATCAGTTGCTGGCCCACATCGACCCACCATCGGCAACAAAGACCCAAGAGTTCGCTTTAATCAAAATGGGATTCCCGCACGGCCATAATCCGGATGAGGATGACAGCAAAGACTCCCAGCTGACGATGTGCATGTGTCACATTGATAGTACGGACGAACCGAGTAAGTTGACTGGAGGAGGCTATCACTGTCCTCAGTGTTACAGCAAATACTGCGAACTCCCCGTGGAATGCATTGGTTGTGGACTGACTTTGGTCTCTGCTCCGCATCTGGCCAGATCTTATCACCACCTGTTTCCAGTAGCCCATTTTAAAGAGGTTCCTTTCGAATCCATTGCTGAAACAACAGACTCTTGTTATGCCTGTAAAAAAGTGCTGAACAATTTGCAAGATAAAAATGTTTATCAATGTGCAAATTGTGAACAAATCTACTGTGTTGATTGCGATATTTTCATACATGACGTTCTGCACACGTGTGTTGGCTGTAACACCATTCCCGATAACATCATTAAAAGAAATCAGCAAATGCTCAGGCCTAAAACGCATTAAACTTTGTTTATAATTTTTTTTACATGATTGGAGAAAATAAAAAAAATAATGAGAAAAGTTTTGTTTTATAATTTTTTATAAATAATTATGTTTTTGTTTAACTAGAGTCAAGGCTACTCATGAGAAAATCAGTTTTGCTTTGTAGATAAATAAGTAATAAATAAAATTTTCTTTGTACATTCCTTGTAAGGAACATGGGTAGTTTTAACATCAACCAACGGGTTTTAGAATTTGTCATGACTATGTGTTTTTAGCTTCTTATTAGCCACTTGACCAGTTGTAATCGGATCCAGTTAACCCATCTATTTTCTTTGTTTTTAGCGCCATTACCTTCCATATTTTTAGCATCAGAAAAAGACCCGTCCTGGATTCAATCGAATTGATGATTCATAGTGTAACGAACACCCTTGAAAAATTAACTCAAAGTTTAAAGATAATTATCGTCTTATACTTTAAAGTGGTGTAACTATATTGTTAAATAAAAAAATATACTTTAGTTTCCAAACTACAGATGCGATAAGTAAAAGTTAAGTTAAATACCATTAACTAATCCAAAATGAACTACAATAGTATTTCTTAGTAAGGCTAAGAGCAAGAAATTTTTTCAAACTAAGATGAACAAAATAATATTATGATCTTACACACCTTTCACTGGCAATAGATGAGAGAGACATAATTGAATTTAATTACAACTTTCGTGTTTAGTTAGAGGTAAAAAAAATGATTTCACTTTTAATGCTTAATTTTTTTTATATTAAATTGTAAATTTTACAAAGTAAAATTAGTTAATTGAAAAAAAATACGCTTAAGTCTTGATTTAAAGTGATCTTAGAATTTCTAAATTTAATAAAGATATATAAAACTAACTGTACATAGTACTAACTTTAAACATCTCATGTAAAGTGGCTAAACATATTCTGTCCTTGTGTGCGGAGCTGAAAGGCAGATCCATTTCCATCTTTATTCTATCCTAACATTTATTTAGAGGTAGTATTAGCAATTAAATTATCAATTAACTCGCCACGTAGACGATGTGATATGATCCCTGGGCGTGTAGGATTGACTGGGTCCTTTTTCAACTGGTCTAGGTGCTATTAATTGACCAATAATACGCTGAAAACAAATAACTATGAAAAGTCTAAGCCCGTTGGTTGTGGTTTAGACTCCTCATGTTCCTTATTTACTAAAATATTGTTTTTGAATGAAATAGAATATTTAAAATATTAAAATTCATTACGAGTATATGCCATATATTTCTCATTGACAAATTTGGATGTGTTATTGCCAAAATTTAGATTTAATTCGTTGAATAAAACCGTATTTCACCTTAAAGAAATTTACGCGAAACATCAAAGCCCACNTACTAAAATATTGTTTTTGAATGAAATAGAATATTTAAAATATTAAAATTCATTACGAGTATATGCCATATATTTCTCATTGACAAATTTGGATGTGTTATTGCCAAAATTTAGATTTAATTCGTTGAATAAAACCGTATTTCACCTTAAAGAAATTTACGCGAAACATCAAAGCCCACATGACAAGACTTATAATTAAATGTAGATTATTTGGGGATTCCCCCAACCGTATAAAATAAAATTTATTCAACTCGAAAAAAACTAATCTTCATCTTATACAATTATTTTAACGATACATTTACAATGATATGGTTGGTCATTTTTAACTTTCGCTCGACCAATATGCACTCTCATCGTCAAACATTCTCCAGTGTCTCTTTCGCTCAATGGTGATACACTGATCGCAGACAGCAGCTCTCCTTTATGGGCCTCGGTCCCACATTTAAGCTTTTTTGTCCTTTCTGGGAGATATGGAAGGGGATTTCCGGCTTAGGAAATCTGTGACAATATCTCTTAAGAATGTTGCAAACAATGTCTCGGATCTTCAACGTGGATAATACGTGTTTTCTACTTTCTTTATTTAAACACACATGTTTTTTTTAATTTTCTGAAACACTAAATAGTTGAAGAAATTTATATCATGTTGTATTTTTTTATTCAATATTTAAAAGATAAAATATTTTATGACCTATTTCCGCAAAATGACCCCCAATCGACCGCCGCCGTGCGTTGTTGTTTATGTCCATAGTTACTGAGCCATAACGATTGCAGTACTTTACCCGTTGCTCATTTAATCATTTCAATTAATAATATTTTACCAATTTCAAATTCATATTCAAATTATTCATTTGATACATAATTTTATTGAAAATACTACATAAATTAATAATTTTAATTATATTTTATTAATAATTCCTAGCATAACAGCTCTGATCACATAACTCACAATACATTCAGTGTTTTCCAAAAAAAGATATAAATAAAAATATACTTATAGTAAGAATTTGAAATTATCCCGATATGGGGAAAAATTGATTGTAAATATGAGTATTAAAATATTAAAAATGAATTTGATTCATTTAATTAGATTTTTTCAATATTAATTATGCAAGAATTACTCATAAATCTAACCGATGATTCTACAATAAATCCAACTGGTAAAACCCTTGATTTGTTGAATAAGCTAAGCAGGTTCGTAACATTTTAAATGATCTTTATTACTAAATATAAAACGATGCATGTGAATATATTGTTTCTGGTTATTAAGAATATTAACCCTTTGAATGTCGGTGTTTAAAAACTTAAATATTAGATTTAACAGGTTATGTTAGGCTATAGTGGTATATCATATAGAACATTAAAGCTTATGGGCATTGCAAAAGTGGTGAAGAAGAGTAAGTCGATGAAAAACACTGCTGAAGATGAATTGAAGGCTTCATAATTATTGTTACAATTTAAGGAGTTATCCATTTTGATTATGATTGAACTCTATTTTGATTATCAAAAACCATCAAAATAGGGATATGCTTTGTATGATTTACACTTAGTAAGTAGTGATGTCAAGTATCGACATTTTCACATATCAATGATTACTGATTACTTTTTTTA
>JXOV01013706.1:0-27507 GCA_001014945.1 Clogmia albipunctata
TAAGCGTGTTACAGTTAGGCCTCCATTACAGGGTAATTGCATTTGCTATTTCATCAAATTTGACAATGTTTTATTAATTTATTTACCAACCATCGCGGTAATTAAAGCTAAGTGTTAATTAAATCGTAATCGCGAGGATGTGTTTTATTTTAACCGATTGGGGATTAGTCAGGTATGATTTTAATGATGATAAAATTTGAACAGTGTTGTTATTTTAATTGGCCTTATTATAAAGTATTCATAAATAAAAATGTGACCTTTTAAAAACAGAAATATTCTTTATTAAAAGTTATCAAAAAGAAATTGTTCAGCTTTCCCGAGAATATTGTGCTTAAGAAGTTTATGTCTTTATTTAGACTCTCTTATCTTAAGAAATATAAAACGTCCAATGTTTGAAATGACTTTTACCAAGGGGGGGTTTTTATTTCATTTTGAAAATCGTGACTTTTCACTGTAAAGTGGTCTTTGGTGGAGAGATTATTTAAAGCTGATACATTGATTAAAATGGAGTGTTGCACAGCTGAATGTAATTGCGAGAACTGGAACATGGCAATTTTGCAAGGATTCAGATATTTAATTTCGGTTCTCTTTCTCTTTTCCTCTCGTTTGATGGTTCTTCTTGGTTAATACTTGGGAGCACTTGCTTTCTTGGGACGGATTTCTGGGTCAGCGCAAAAGAACCTGTCTGTTTCTGTATCAGTGTCATTGCTGCGACACAATGTGAGATGACGACGACGACAACGGTTACATAGTAGTGTGGTTACTGCAAAGATGCGATCCCAAGTGGCGCACGGATTATTACTCGGAATTAAATCAGTGCAGAAAAGAGAAGAAAAGTGTATTAAGTTTGCGGGAACTCTCAAATATGCATGGCTTCCATGGAAAATCCCCTTTATAAGAATGGCCAACCAGCAGTGCACGGGATCAATCAACTTGATTTGATCTGTATCCATCCATATCCATTCAGCTGTTTAATTATAGTGGTGAAACCACCGGAGAAAGGTCATTATTTGGTTCAATGTCACAAGGCGAATGAATAAAACGCAAATCATATTTGATTGGTTTCAATTTATGCCCGCCAGACAATGGATCATTTGTTCTGAACTAATGGGAAATTGGCAAGCACAATTAGCATAATTGCTGATTGATTCAAAGGCCAATGAATAAAATAGTCCATCCGAGTGGGTGTTATGTAAGCTTAGCCAATTACTAAAGTTGAATGCCATTTCCATAATTTCTTCTTTGTCGGTATTTTTCTTGGGGATTCTCACTGAATGAATTTCAATGGAATCAATTGTTTAATCCATTAGGCAATCATTTCAAAGATGGATAAAGATTTGATTTTTGATTTATCACTTCCTCGGGATTATGTTTTAATTTTTATTTCTTTTTTTTCGAAATGTTAAAATTGTTTTCATTAATTTCTCAGTATTTGATACAATTTTGATCTATTCATAAAAATGGAAATTATTGTTAATTAATGCTTTGAAAATACTGTCGAAAGTGTGCTACAATAAGTGGTTAAAGTCTGGCTTAAAATCAACACCTATCGCAGAAACAAATTGAATAAATAGACTCTTTTGGCAGTTGTTGTTTAACAAAACATTAACCGTTGAAAATGAATAATTTTCATTAGTTGTAGATATGGATACAATGTAATTAAATAGACTCATTTATAATGTAAAAGGAAGTCAGTTGAAGATCGTGTCTAGATTGCTTAAAATTTAATAGGAATCACGTGTGCAAAAATTCTCTAGAATATGGATTGTGTTTTAGGGTTTAAAAATTACTACTTCCTGGAAACCAATATTTGGAATTTCCTAAATGATTCATCTCAATTTCCATTTTACCTTAATTAAATTCTTACATGCAATCATCATCAGGTTAAAGTACGATAAAATGATCGTATGATTTTCGATTTCATGGAAAATTTAATGTCAATTTGAATAATTTTCCGTGCGTGATAGTAGAAAGTAAAGTCTGTTTTAATCGAAAGTTAATTTAATCTTTGCAACAATATCTGTGTGGGGCTGTGTGGCCTAGTAAACTCGGTAAAGTGCTCTTTTGTGCGAAAATATTTTCAAATTAAAGAGTGATGTTCGAGTTGAGTTGATTTTGTAGTGTATTGGTGGTGGAGTACAGAAAAAAGAATGACTAATTCTAGAATATATTGTCGGATTGAGCAGAGTGAAACATCCGACAGTTCAGTCACCTCTCTTTACCGTCGGTCGCGTGTAGAATTCAAGTGCTGTGATTATGGCAAAATGGCTCGTAAATGGGGGGTATTGTGGCCGATTATTTGACGAAATGTCGCCAATCAAACGATTCTAATCTGAGCTAAGTGTAGCTTAGGATGGAAGTCGTCGGGCAGTGGCAGCTGCTCTTTCGTTGGGTGCCATAGAATTGCGTGAAAAATGAAAAGATGGAAAGTTATGGCGAAACAAGATCGTTTGCAGATTAATCCAAAGAAGAGAGTAGAGTTGGTTTTAAGTGGGCCACAGCAGAGGCAGCAAAGAAAAATAGAGTAGGATTGCGATGATGACGATGCTGCTGCTGCTGAAAAGAGATGAGAAATTCAGTAGCAGCGATTAGTCAAGTGGGTACGATGTTGATGATTATTGGCCAAGTGCTGGTGCTTGCTGCCTGCTTTGCCTTGCCAAGCAATGATTTGGTTTGATGGTTTTCAGTTGAGCTGGTCAAAACCGTGAAAATAAAATAAAACGAAAAAACCTCCATGTCGAGGTAAAATTGCACAAAGACTTGATCGAATCGCTTTCTGTGGTTTTGGAGTTATTGTGTATAGTTGCTGAAAGCTCAGTCTCTCTGGTTGGGAAAAGTAACAGTTGGAGGGGACAGAATCGCCGCTTTTCGTCGCCTCTCTCTTCCTATCCTATATATAGAATAATTGCACTAGAGAATTATGCTTTTGTCTATCGCTTTGTGCGCTTAGTTTTTGCGAATTTTCATCCGGTCATCATTGTGCAATTTCCAAGGAAAACAATTATAATTATCGGATGGTAGTCATGCTACAAGCGATAGTAATTGTTGGGGGAATAAAAGGAGACCTTGAGCATAATTCGTTTTTGTTGCCAACAATTGAGACTATAATTCTTTGTGTCTTTAATTGGACAAAACTGTAGAATAATTTAGTCGTCAATTATTTTCTATTATTCTATATCGCCATTTATTGCAAAAGTGTTATTTTTGGCCTTTTTCCAAGATTTAATTAAATTAGAATATTCATATTAATAAAGACAATTGTATGATAAATGATAAATGGCTTTCGCGAAATTTATTCATAAATTTTATTAGGTCACAGCTTATTAAGCCCGGCAATCAATTCACAATCTCTAGTGGTATTCGAAAAGAGTCTTGAGAAGCTTATCTTTAAGACCTTAATTCGCAATTCATTTGGTATTTGATTTAATGACTTTCTATTTTAATATTTAGTGAGGCAGTCTAAAATCTAATGCCGTTTTAAATAATAATTTTAGCAATCTTGGTTAATAGAATAATTATTATTAAAGTACTGTACTTTCTGCAATCATTTCTATTTCTGTTGTGTGAGGAATGAGGAATTATTTACGAATTTAAATAAGGAATTATCGTAATCTTTAAGAGCTTTAAATTTCATATTCCGTTATCAAATACAAATCTTTTCCATTAAGAAATGACTTGAGGCATTCCTTTTTTTTTTTTATAAAAACCCAATTTAATATCAAATGCAAATTGGACAGATTTATTTTCATTTTTCATTAAAGCAGATCAAAATATATTAATTAATTTTGGGAAATAAATTTTATTTGTAGCAAAATTCATTCAAATCCATTTTTACTAGCCAATGAGAATATTTTTAAGTATGTTTGGGTGTTTTGTGTGAATTTGTTATTCTAATTCATAAGAATTCTGATAATTGGCGATTGAAAATATATGTCTGGCCTTGAATGTTATAACATCGCAATTGACTGACTGGTTTAATCATCCATATTTCCATCTCCGCCAATTTATACTAAAATTATTCACAAATTTATAGATAATTGCACTTTTTTTCTTAAAAGGTTTTTAATTTTCCATGAGTCATTCAATATCATTGTTAGATGTTTTTGTGCTTTTCAAATCAAATATTGAATGATTAGGTCGTTTATAAGCCGAGATAGATGTTTACCGATTAAACTGGATCTAATTTTGTTATAAACGGTTTTTTTTGTGACCAGCATCATCAAATCTCGGAATGACTTTGGACATTTAGGGGAAGGCTCTTTGAAGCTTCCAAAAGGAGAGAGAATGATATTGAGGAATTCAAAATGGAATTTTCGCCATGTTTAGGAATGTTTATTACACAGCAGCATCACAGCCAGCAAAGTGCGCGCTTTTGATGTTCGCTGGACGGGTAATTTATCAGCGAAACGGGCGGCGGCGGTGGCGACTCGTGCGGTTGACTGAAAGGTTACATTGTGCTGTGCTTTAAGATTGAAGGTCAGGCTGTGTGATTGCCTGGATTGATTGGATTGGCCAATTGTTAACTTCCAATGTCTTAAAGTCAATTAAAGAATGTTCTAGGAATTGTGGAATCTTTAAAAGTGTGGGTTGGTTGGATTGTTACTTTATAATACATTTTTATTTTGATTGAACGCAATTTTTAAAGAAAAAACTTTTTTTGTTATTATATATTTTTTGTGAGAACTTATAACTCACAATGTAGAATTTGCATTTACATTAATGAACAGGTCTTTTCCCATTACGTTATAAATTTACTTTATTCTAAAATTATAGCATTAATTTTAAAATTAATTAATATTTTATTTGAATTTTCGTATCAAATTAACTCAATATTTTTTGTATCTGGTTAAATTTCGGGGAAAATATTTTGAAATACAGCAAATCTTATTCTGATATTGAGAGACTTCTACCATATAAAACAAAAACAAATTATGAACTTTTTAAACCGTTATAAAAACAAGTCATTATGTTAAAAATAAAATTCAGGAAATTGCGCATTGAACTCGTTTTAAGAATAATCTTAGGATAGTAGTAGTATAGTAAAGTACTAAGAGTAGAACTAGAGTAGAGTATTTTTCATTACAATTCAAATTGAACATGATTTAAAAATGGAAGAAGCTCGTTGATTGCTAAAAAATCATAGACAATTGAAATTAAAGTTTCAAAGTAATTTAGAAATTATAAAAATATTATAAAAACATTAATTTTGGAAAATAAATAGAGGTGCTTCATTAATCTCAGTACATGAAATTCAGAAAAGAAAAAAACTTTTTTCACTGTTTTGAAATTTTCAATTTATTTGTAATAAAACGTTATTTATCAACTTGATTTGTTCTAATAGGCCTCACCAATTCCATTTTAAGTAAAAATTATAACATAAACCACATCTGGAAAAACTAGTGTCGCCAATACTATTTGTTCGAATTCAGACAGGTTTTTAAAGCTTGGAAAGAGGGCACAGAATCGAAGAGATATAACGGACCTTTTTATAATACTAGTAATCTTCTGCTATTCAATGAATGGATACAAATGAAAGTCAGGAAGGGGATGGTCTCTTCGTAATTCGTAGACATGATATTCAATTATCAATTGGGAAGGATTGGCAAATGAATAGATAGGGCATTTGGAAAGCTTTGCTTACGTAAAACCAATTAGAACTAGACCGGCAATGGTTGTTGAAGAAGAATCCACAAAACCGGAACTGAATTGAGTTCAAATCCGTTAAATACATATTGGAAGTACTTCAGATTTTGAGTATATTTGACAATTTGAAGCTAATTTTTGAATAATCGCTAATAAATCTTATTTTGGTATTATTATTGTGCCTTACCACATTCAATTTTGATTATTCTGACTGTCAAAACTATAGGAAAAGTACTTAGTCAAATTTATAATTACAATTTGCGAAATGGTGGTTGAATTGTAAAAATAGATGTATGTTAGTCATATCTGAACTGTTTTTTTTATTATTATTATTCGTAAATTCGTAAACAAACATTACTCATGATAAGAAAAACATATTAACCTCCAAAATAAGTCCTTTAATTTTTAAAGCAATCCATATTAATGGTCTCTTTAGAAATCGAATTTAGTTTTGTATTTGAAGATTAACCTTGATTTATTGGATTCTGAGAACCGGCAAAAAATGATGATTGTGTACAGTCGGTCAATTGTAGCAAAATATCTTGGCGATTATTATTATTTTTCATTATTTAAAGTTGCTTCTTATTCACAGAAGTGACTGAAAGAGAGAAAATGAAATGATTGGTTTATAATGACTGGAAATTGGCTTATGGTGGTATAATGGAAATGCAATTTCTTGCTGTTTTTTGTTGTAGTTATTATTATTTTTACTGTCGATCAAGACTGTGGTAGGTTTTTTGCCGAAAATTCCTACGGACTTGATAGATGTGGAATTTTAGGTTATTGTTGAGGAAAGCAAAATTCGTATATGGGTTATAAAATTGGATTTTGATTGAGAATGAGCGAGAAATTTTTGCATGTCACATATAAATTCGACTAATGAATTTTCGGGGTTTTATGGTATAGGAGCGTCGTACATTTTTGATGGCATATCGAGGCGATGGTATATAGTGAAGGAAAAACTGTCTACATTTCCCTAAATTGGAAACATTTTTGCATTAGAGAGAAAGATGTAATAATAAAGAGGGACGTGGCTGTGTGTTCCAGGAAAATGGAAATGGGAGAAATTAATATCAGACTTGCATATCAATGAGACGAACACATACAGATACGGGATCCTCCATTCGTTGGATGGTTCGTTTCGTTTTCCTCAATAATTCTGTCTCCCTGCTGATGGCACACATTTCCACATCGATGCATATGCTCACAGATTTACCGGGAGCTTATAAGGTTTATTATGAGCGAACATAAATTCATATTTTTTTTGTTTACGTTTTTTCACTGGCCTGATTTTTCCACTCAAACAGACTCGTGTGCAGCAGTGTGAATGTGTTGATAATGGTGGGACAGGAACAGGAATCTGGTACTCCTCTAAACTTGAAAGGATCTGGCAAAAATCTGAAAATCGTTATTGTGAAAATTGGCATCATTTTCAAAAGTTTGTCCCAGTTTTAGCAGGTTTAAAGTGTTGCCTAGTCTAAGCTTTAATCTTTTCGTTTTAGACATTCTGCTATAAAATCAGAAGAATGACCTAATTTGTTATCAATCCCATACAATAAATTAGTCATATTAAAAAAAGATAAGAATTTAATGCTATTTTGGTTATTATTGAATATGTTACACATTTGAAATTCATTTGGAATTTTTGTGGTTTTTGTAAATTTTCTTACTAAAATTTTGTTCAATTTTAAATTATTTCAAGTGGTTTTAACTATTTTCTTCTTATGTCCTATCCTATTGGACATTGGTGTACATGTTTGCAATGGTTATTCTATTCGCCTCTGCTCGGAATACTTCTATGGACGTCCTTTCCTACCAGTGTCGGAGATCCCTTAACCATGATGGTTTTCTTCCGTCTCGAGGTTGTCCCTCTATCTTGCCGTCAATTACAAGTTGCAGTATTTTATATTTTTAATTCCTCAAAATACCAAATTCCGGGATGTCATCACTGAAATGAAATATAACCACCTCAGATACGCTGGCCACGTCGTACGAGGCAATGACACCTTTTCACCGAAACTAGTGTTTCAGATCACGGAAGCGACGGATAGACTGCGTAAATAACGACGAAAACAAGGCTGGAAACCGTGATAAGTGGAGGCACAGTTTGGAGCTGGAAAAAGCCCAAAGAGGACGCCAGAGAAGAGGAATTCCTCAAAATATGCCCAAAATACTGCAGTTTGCGTTTCTTGAGGGTTTTTACTATTTTGCAATACTTTCCTATCCTTACCAGAACATTCGCCTTTGTCATTCTATATATCAAACTTATGCGAAGCATTCTGCGGTACACCCACATCTCAAACGCTTCCAGCCTCGTGTGGACCTATCTGAAATAATTCATGACTATATTTCATTCAGTAGTGTGGAAAAAATATAGTATTTAGCTAGTTTTGTTCTTAAATCCAGCTTCATATCTTTGCATGTCAGTACTGTTCTCATTTAGATATAGGCAGCTCTTGCCTGTTCGATCCTGCAACGTATTTCCAGTTCGTGGTCAATTTTGTCGTTAATAATTCAACTTATATATACTTTAAAGAATGGATAT
Source organism: Clogmia albipunctata (assembly GCA_001014945.1). Lineage (NCBI taxonomy): Eukaryota > Metazoa > Arthropoda > Insecta > Diptera > Psychodidae > Clogmia > Clogmia albipunctata. The sequence continues at coordinate 8,189 of JXOV01013706.1, forward strand.
TGTACTTTATTAATATTTGTGTATTTTGAATTGAATAATAGTCCGTTCTAAAACGTATAACAATGGCTTAAGTTGTACATAGTTTGGGATCATCAATTCATCGATACTGTCTAGTTTCACATGAGAAATTATATTGCTAAATTCCTATTAATAACATTTAATTAATGAAAATTAATTGAAAATAGGTCAATTTGTGTAAGAGTATCATTTTTCTTAATGAAATCGATTATTGGCCATTTAGCAAAATTAATAGGCATATTGATCGGGTTAAAAAGTTGTAGTATAATTTGCAAAGGTAAATTAAAATTGGCATGCTATCACAATTATTCTTTAATTAAATAAGGCACACACAATTCAATTAAAGCACTTCAATTATATGGCTGAGAAAATGAAAATGTTTTGTTAATCGAATGGCAATTATATTAGAAATTTAATAACAAAGCTGTGTAATAATAATTCACCTGTGAAATCTGTTTAGGGCTTAACACAGATGTATGAAATTGCAAATTTCTTGGTCTTTTTCAATTATATCAATTATAAAGTTGAGTACTTTGTAAAGTTATTTTTCTCGATTTGTTTTTAAACTCAGATGAAACGGAATTACTTTCAGCTGTGTGCGAGGAATAGAGATAAAATTTAATATGAAATGTTCAAAAAGTGTGAATAGAATTAATATTGAAAGGTGAACAAATTATTTTAGGAAAATACTCATTTCTTAACCGTTTGCTTTAGAAAAAGGGTATGAATAATGCCTATATATTTTTCGTACGAGAGCTGTCTCATAAATAATAGGCCTACCATACAAAATCTAAAATTTGTGTTAATAGGCCTAAACCCTGTAGAATGTCAAAGTAAAGAAATAATAATATTAAAATTATATATGTACACAAAACCAATACTAATGCAAGATGGCGAACGTGTCAATTTGGTAATTTCCAGACACAATACATTTAAAGCTGACGCAGTTTAAAACAGAGTTGAAAACAAAGCAAACTGTCTTTTTTGTCTGAATTTTGCATGCTGCGCTTCTAGCTGGCGCGCGTCAAATGTCTAATTTTATTTTTAAAATACGGAGGCGAATGTGTCCAAAATTTCGACATTGTAAAAGTCCTGTTGTCTCTTCAGCTTAATTTAGGTAATCAATGCTTTTTTCAGGCAATTGGACAGAATATCTCTGCTTTGAAAAACATAACCCAAATGCAGTAGATGTCTCGTTTTCAATACCCTAACAGAATAAGAACTATGTAGTGTCTTAAGTTGACTTAAGCTATCTGGATCACTTTTAATCTGAGTTATACAATTACCGTTTTTTTTTTTCATTTATTCTTCATTAAGAGACGTTTTCGAGGCACACGAACTTGATTCAACAAAAACTGTCCTTTGAAAATAAATATTGCTTTTGCTAAAACAGACTCATACTGCTCGAAATATAATTACTTAGTGACTCTCCCTCGTAAGATTTTTCAAATGATTTTGGATGTCTAGTATCTCAGCTATCTGCATCAATCTGAATTTAAAGGCCAATTTATTATGAGACAACCCTCGTATAATTATTATTTTTTAATTCTTTTTTAAATATATTATAATTTTTCCAAAAATTGTAATCTCAAAAATATACATGCTTCTGGGGATTATCTTTTTTTTTCGAGTATCTTAGAAGAACTTAGTATTATTTAGAAAATTATAGTTATGATTTTTTTACATGTCAAAAACTATAGGTAAAGTCTCTTATTTATATAAATTATTTAGTGCGTATTTTAAACATTAACTAATGTCGCACACAAATTGATTTCTTGACTAATGACTTGTTCCTAAACAAACACATATTTTAATTGCAATTAAAAAAGTTAATTACCGTTACACGTTTCTCTGAAAAAGGAGTGCCGGAAGTTTTGCTCCTGATAAGGAGTTGACAAGGTTAGGGCATAAATTATATTGCTGATGATGGAGAAAACCCTAATCAAATGGAACAAACTTGGTGGGGAAGTGAACTCTTGAAATACTGAAACGACTGATTCGTGATCATTAATAATTCGGTAATATACATAATTATATCTAATTTGTAATTACGTGTAATTAGAGACAGATGACTGTAGACATTATGGCTAAGCAAATTTGATGTGATGTGCCCATAACTCTCACTGGGCGATGTCATTGGCCTCGATGTCTAGTCAACTGGTTGGTGACTAAACACGTTGCATGTGGAGAATTGTTTGCTCAGGCAGCCTGACTGGCTGGTTGGGTGCCTGTCCAGCAATTTCCCCCCGGACATTATTCACAACAACAAAAAAGTGACTGAAAGCGGCAGACAGGTTATTTAGAGAATTATGTCGGGGAGCCTATACCATTTGATTATAAATGGGCGACGGAGAGAAGAGCGAAAACAGAAGCAGAACCAGCAGCCCCCCTAATTAGAGGAAGCGCTCCATTATTTTATGCCATAATGTGTGACATGACAAAAACGATTTTGTAATTGACATGTTGTTGGTATTGCAGAAAGGTGTGCGATTAAATCATAATTGTGTTAAGCCGAATGGCAGACACAGAACGTGTGGGAGGAGGTGGATTAGTATTTTTTGTGTTTTATTTCTGCTATTACAATTTGCGTGTATTATTGACCATAAAACTATGACTATGAAAAATGGTTAATGGCTGCCTGCTCTTTGATGAAGTGCGAATAGTGGAATGGAATTGAATTGTTACCCCGAGAGACTGTAATATGCAATTATGAAATTGATGAATTCCAACAAATCCGTATAAATAATTCAATAGAATTTGCGTTTGTTTAAGGTTAATGGCAATGTTCCAAATTTTTGTGGAGAACGACTTTATGATTCTGGGGCCAACAAAAAACCAATAGTATAACGAGAACACATATGCTTCCAGCCAGTCAGCCTGGTTAGACACAGAGAGAGAGTTTGCGCGAGGCCATTGTTTTCCAGAAAAACCTTGACACGCTTTTCCTGGTGTTAAGGGTGAATGATAAAAAATAACATTTTCCATATTTTGCAACGCGGAGGGAAATGATGGGGTAATTTAATGCGATTATGGTTAATTGACTATAAAGTCATTTTTCAAAGTAGTTCAAAGGGTATTTGGACGGTTTTTATTTCAGGAAAAGGTCACAATTTTATGGAAATGATAATGGCCAGTGGTTGTGTACTTTAAATTTCTTTAATTGGGAAAAAGACAAATTAAGAGAAATGACATTTTGAAAAGCCATTTATAAAAGGAATTTTGAGGCTTGTAAAATGTCAAGGCTTTTGATTCATTAGTTCTAACGATATTTCTTATCTTTAGAATAGGTGTATTGTAATATAATTGGTTTTATCGCTTACGGTAAAAATTGCTTATTGAGAAAATTAGTGTGATTTTCAATTTAATGAATTTTTTTCTCGAAATTTTATTGAATACTCGTAACCAAATTAAAATAAAAGTATGAATCATACTGAATACACCGAAATGTATCTTTGACAACAACCTTTACCGATCTGGGTCTAACCAATTGTTTTTAAGTTTTTTCAAATGGTATTCTATTCATTTGTCAAAAACTGTTAAAAACTGACAATTGAATATCATGCCAACAAATCATTATTTTTTATAATGTGATTAGCATCATGAACATATGATTCTATATTGAGCCTATTTATTGGCAGGTTTCACCGAAACAGAACACACATACTACGAAAAAATATTACATAACTTTCATCAGTATCCATTCACTGAATGGCACTGAATAGCTAGCGTATAATATAGTATAGAATCGCAGAAGTGCTAAAACAATTGAATTTGCAAATTAAATTCTAGATTTGGGCGTTAGTTTTTTATAGATTCTTTTTAATAAACCTAATCTGTTTGACATATTGTGGCTTATCTTATTGACATTATAATTAAATTTAAATTTATTGTCTACGATTACGCCTAAATATTTTAATGTTTCTACAATTTCGATATTGTCTGTATTTAACAGTAAATTAATGTTAGGGATTACAGGATTATTGACATTATTAAACATTTGGTCTTATTAACATTTATTTTCAACGGCCCAGTTGACTATATTATTTATATCTGATTGGATTTTAGACTGCATTTTATCAATATTATTGCCTTCCAAATAAATTAATATATCATCTGCATATAATTCTAATTTACAATATTTAATTCTATCAGTAATATCATTAATAAACAAATTAAATAAAGTTGTGGTCAGAACACTTCCTTGTGGAACTCCTAAGTTATACTCTAAAATATTTGAGTTGGCAACATTTAAAACAACATATTGCTTTCTTTTTAACAGGTATGATTCAAAGAATAGTTTGGCGTGGCTGCCCAAAATATTATTTATTTTTTCGAGTAATATGACTTTATCAACTAAATTGAGTTCAATTCTGTGACAAAACTTTAACCAACTCAGCCACCCCATCCCTAAAATTAAAATGTTTAGTACTTTCTAACTTAAGAGACTTAAATTCTTAACATCATTATAACCAAATTATATTGGATCCATATTTTACAATAGCCAATAAAATTCAATATAGTTAATTTGAATTCTTTGCTACGTACATAAGTATTTCATCTATATAATGTTACATAATTGGAATTGAAATATTTTTTATAAATTGACAATATTATGAAATATACATCTATTCTTATAAAAAGGTCCCCTTTCTAATATAAAATTGATCAATATTAAATTGCGCCTATACGTCCTTGAATGAAGAAAAATACGCTTAGGTTTTTGTATTTTTATTAGATTTATGCTTAACCCCAAAATTTCAATTTGGTTGATTCATGTTCGCTGAGAATACAATATCTATTACCGAAATTGGATTGATCAATTTATCTAATCGATTTTCTGTCTTTCGTTTCAGGTTACGTTAAATTGGAAGGTGAGTAAATTGAAAATTGCAAGATTGTTTAGTTGGGTATGACTTTCAGATGATGATGATGATGATGGGGTGTAGTGTGAAGTGATGGTGTTGGTTGGATGTAGGAGGGTGAAAAACCAACCACCTGTTGAAGTTCTAGAGTTTCCTCAAGTTTTTGTGACGATAATGATGGATGGGGTATCGATTGCGGTAAAGATGCTGGAAATTAGAAACCGATTTCTGTAATTAAATTGTCATAATGGCACCTAACAAGAAGAGCATTTAAAGAGGGTTCGCCTTTTTATTTTGTTTTGTTGCTCCCTTTCTTGAGAACATTGGAAAGCGCGAAGGGGGTTCTGGCTGGTGTTTGCAACTAATGGAAAACTGCCATAAAGTGGTTGATTATCCGCAAAGTCTTTATTGTGTGCGAGAAAACACTGGAATAAGAACATGAGCATCGACTAACGGAACAGATTTATTGCAAATGGGAAAATTTGCTTGTTGTGTGTATAACAAGAGTGTGTATTGTAATGTTGGTAGTATTTATTTACCAAAAGCAGCAGCGGCGGGGCAGCATAGAGATGGGGCAAAGTTGTGGGGTGTATATTATTCGCTGGAAACAATTTGAGTTTGAAATGAGATTCACAAGTACATGAGGAAAACTACTTTGTTTTGTGTGTACCGCTTAAAGGTATTTAAAATGGAAATTGAATTGTATATTTGTCCTTTATATAACAGAATATGATATTTAAGTGGAAAAGTTTATCGGAATGGAAATGGAATATGGAGGAGAAAGATACATAATTTTTATTGGAATTTAACAGTATTCAATTGCAAATGGGGCCATTGTAAGCAAACAATTCATGTTTGTTCAAATACCCATAGTCAATATAGGTTAGCAACAATAGAGAATTTCAACAATGAGAGAATCCTTCAAACATTCATATCCTTTTAGAGTTCAATCACAAAAGTCTCTTTATTGAAATTAAAATGTAGTGTTTCCAATTGGAATGTTCCTTAACGAGTGATTTTACCTAATTTTGTGAAGTTTAATTTAATTTATCTGAATGATTTTTTTCGCATTATTTAGTTATTATATTAAGATTAATATGGATTCTTTTAATTAGGAATATAGAATAGAAAATGAAATAAGTTTGACTTGTATTGAATCTCGGTAACTAAATTAAATTAATTCGCAGACTTATAAGGATTTATTAGCTGAATATTGGACTTCTTGATTTATAAATAGTGGCTGAACTTGTAAGAAATTTCGGAAATTTGAATAGTACTTACATTACGAGGGAGGTTCAATAAGTAATTAGAATTCGAACCATATGGCGCTGTTACTGCGAAAGTGTGATTTATTTGATAAGAACATTCTTTCAGATCCTTACTGCTAAAATTTTAGTCATTTCGGACTGGCAGTTTTCTTTTAATCAGGTCTGAAAGCGAACGTTTGGGCAGCATTTTGAAAAATGGAGAAAGAGCAATATCGTTCGGTGATTCATTTCTTGGTTTTGCAAGGCAAATAACTGACATCAAAGATCGCGTGGATTCTGTGTAGAAGGACTCTTATCAGACGTTGATCTAATATGTCGGTTTTTGTTGAATCAAATCCTTGTGTCCCAAAATTGTCTATCACAGAGGAATATATGAAAAAAACTCGACCTGGTATTCGTATTCATAGACCCCAGATTAAAATTGCTTCAGATAGGTAAGATAATATGTATCTAAAGACATTGCATAGTTCTTATCCTGGATTACTAATATTGGGAATGTGAAACTTATCCGCGCAAAGCGTACCGCGATTTCTCACTTTTGTAACAATTCATAGCATTGTTGGACGCAATTTAATCACGATCCATATGACTTTTTTTTATGTCATTTAGGGATTTTTCAATCAAGTTTGTGTTCCAAATCAGATAAGTATTGTTTAATCGTCCCATAAGAAGATGGATACAATTTACGGAGATTCGCAAGGTATAATCGGCGTCGATAAAGTAGGATAGAATAAAAGGATTACAGGGCTTAACTAAGTTGAAGTTTTAGACACATTCGACTCCGAAGTAGAGAATAAAACGAAATTTGACAAAGAAAAAATTGTTCATTCGTCACCTTTTCCGTTGCGAAGGGCAAATTAGGTCGAATTAGGCTATGAAATGAACCATCTTCTAGACATGATCCATTACGACTAATTTCAGCATTTAATCTTTAAAAAGTCTTACACTGAACTGCAATGTGAGCCGAACCACGAGCTTAAAGCCTGTTTTGCAGAACTTCTGATTTTTTTTTTATTTTTTAAACGGGTTAAAAAATAAAGAATCGAATAAATAAATGCATGTATCTTGAAGGCGATTATATTGGAAAATAAATTTTAAAAATATTGTCAAATAAACAACGTCTTTATAATTGATTATGGACTTATTGACCGGCCCTCGTATAATACCTAAATCTATTTAAAAAATACCACTTCTTTTCATGACATACACAATTGATTATTTGACGTTGTAACTTCATTACTTTCCTTTAATACAACACATAAATAATAGACGAAAATGCAAAAGTTATATAGTTTTAAGACAAATATTTGCATATTGTCATATTGCAAATTTAATCTATTAGAAACGGACGTGTTTTTTAAAATTAATTGCCTCAAGCGCACTAAAACTCTTATTTCACAGCTAATATAACTTGTTATTATTTTGATAAAAATCTTTTATTGTTTTACTCTCGGCTTTTTTATGACATTGTACTTCAATAGATGTGCAATTAAAATCTCGTGTTTTCATTATCATTCTTAATAAATGATGCGAAATTTACTCATTTTTTCATTATTCTGTTTTATGGCACTCAAAAATTGCGCATGATGGGTTTATGTGCAGTAATTATGAATTTTAATTTCATTTATATTTGCGGGAATAAAATTGAAAAAGTACAAATAGGCATCTGCTAATGATATTTTAATTCCGATGTCCGAGCAGTTTGATTAATTGTATTGGAAATGGGGAAAAGCAATTAATCAGCCGCAGGCGATTGATTTGGCACGGGCCAGTCAGGGAACACGACAAGACAAGGATGTGAAATAATAGAGGTGCTCAATTTATCTGCTTTTTTGCAACATGATGGCACCAATTAATCAATATAGCTATTGTCATATTATTAGTCATTTATTTTCTTGTGAGCTGCCCTTATCCAAATTTGCACACTTCACGTAAAATTCTGTAGTAAGCAGGATGCGGATTTTTTTTTGTCATTTTGGAATATTGTAATTTACGTTCTGAATTGAATATTCAAATCACTAACAAAATGAATGCATGGTATTTAATTTTCGATTACTGTCTGTAAGATTTGAATTTAAATAAGGAAAAAGAATTATAAGGAATTTTCTCCCTTCTAGTTTTCAATCACTATAACCGGACACAATTTCTTAAAAATCGGTCATACTAACCTGATAGTCATCATAAGCATGCTATTATATCCGTCTACTTTGTAATTGCTTTTATATTTTAACCAAATATCACTTTGTAATTTGTCATGATATTTCTATTTAGCTTATATTTCAATTTGTCAAATGAGACATACGTGTATTCCTCCTTTCAATGATAAATACAGATTTCTTTTACGTTACCTTTTCAGTCGCCGATTTTCTCGATCAGGTCGATTGGAAAAACTTAATTCGTTTCTGAAATAGAGTTTAATTAATTTAGTCAAAATTCGGTGTGTGTATTAGTGTAAATTAAACGCGCGGCAGACAGTTAATTTATTTACGGTCGAAAATAGACTGCTTAAAAACAATTGAATAATCTTGTCTTTGGAGATGCGTTCGTCACAATAATATAGGTTTTTATTAAAAATGAAGGTTCTTATTAGTAAAATCTTTATATGTACAAAAAAAAAGATAAAAGAAATACCATGGAATTAGATTTTGACAGTAATTAAATTATATCTTTTTTTAAATATTTGGTTTTTATTACATTTCAATAAGTTACTCAAAATAAAAATTTTACCCTAAAATAACAATTAGGGAACCGTTATGTCTTACTCTTTTACCAAAGAACATCTTTAAGTTGTCTGTTGAGTACGTTTCTCTTTCCTGAAAAGAACTTTTTTCCGTACCCTGATAATAACAACTAAGCTCGGGCTATCAAAGCGTCACTTCTTTAGTCTCTGCAGCATATTTACAAGCAAATACAATAATAGAGGATTGTGTTTGCGAATTGACTTCATCACAAGGCAGATAAAGGAACACGTAAGCGAGATAAATGGTTTTGTTGACGCCTCCTCTGACGGCCCGAAATGGCCCCCTGTATTCTTCCCGAAAAGCCGCGACAATTGTCTTTTGTTTATATTTCAGGGAATGGTATTAGTTTTAGTACCCTATTTGCATGCTTTTACGTTAATTAAATGTTTTATTGGGTTGATGTTGGGGGCAGACCCTCAATAAAGATTTTATTGATGCGAATAAAGATTGAAGGATCCTTCCGACTGTGGGTGGATGTGTGTAGAGGATAGAGCACATGTATTTTAGGCCTATAAATTTATTATTAATGGGTGACTGCCATAAACTTTGGAATATATTGGCATTTAGATGATCTTATGAGGTTTTATTCGTTTAAATCTTTGTAATTTAATTGTCGTAAAATTTAATCACAAAAACAGATTTTTTATTAAAAATTCATTTCATTGTATCGATATTAGGAGTTTTTATGTTTCACAGGTAATTTGAATTCTTAATTAAATTTTAATGAATGAATGAAATTTTTAATAGCTTGACATAAATTTTCCTTACTTGCATGTGGTTAGACCTTAATTTAGTACTGGGTTGTCTTCTTATTCTTTACTTCATATTTCGCAAAAGAAATAGCTAATTAATATGCGAATTGTATAAAAAAAATTCAAAAAACTTGGTTGGAAAACCACATAATTAAACACTCGTATCTTTTAGAAAACTCATATCACTCGTTGTCTAGAACTTCACTCGTGTTATAATTTTCCCACTTGTTGTTTAAATAACTATTAAATATTTATTTTAAATTATGTTCTAATTTATATTATTCTTAAACTCTATCTAAAATTACTGAAATATTATTTAATTTGCTGAAATTTCGATCCTCCTTCCTATATGACGTAAATATTTTGAAATGTTTTGAGAAAAAGGACCAAATTCATAAAAATATAACAGTTTTTGCGTCAGAGATTATTATTTTCTGATAAAGCAATTTAATCTACTTCCTGGAGCGATTCGAAATTACTAAAAATAAATCAAATGACATTGTGTGCAATAAACTGCACTGGGTTTCAAATTTCCTGTAATTTTGTGAATACTTTGATCTGGAATTCCTGGAACTGAATGTTGCTCCTAAATTATACTAGTATATGAAAAATGCAATATTTATGAAATGTTTAAACAACGTTGTTTTTACATATTTTTAATGAATGCAATAGATGATATTTACATTTTCTAGATTAATTTGGGAGAAATATGATATAAAATGTAATAAATACTATTTTGCCACTGGGAGGGAAACTTCATAAAATGAAATGTCTGTTCGATACACATGTTACAGGAAATTAAAATGAATGGATATCTCTTTGTAAATTTATCAAGTAAATGCCACAGAATGTTGAATGAAAATGGATTTGTTTAATTAATCCGCCAATCATTTATGATTTTACTAATTATCTCTTGTTGTTTTGTTGCAGAACAAAAACGTCTTAACGAGTACATATCGCACTACGAGACGCTGAGCTACAGCAGGGATGATTTGCACGCTATCCACAGCAGAGCGAGGCGGTCCGTGACCAGAGATCCGCACGTACACTTGAAATTTGATGCCCATGGGAAGCATTTTCATATTAGATTGAAGCGAGACATAACGACATTTAGTGATAATTTAAGGGTGAGTAATCATAGGAAGTGGTCTGGGGAAATCTGAGCAGAGTAAAGGGAATTTAATACATTTTGATTTGTTTCACATACGTTATTTTAACAATTAAATGAAGCTGATTGAATGAAACCGCCGGACAATTGTTATTTTATAATTTTAATTAGTTTTTAACTGACTTTTTTTTACTTTTAAAAATAAGTTTAAAATAAAATTGACATCATTGTCGTTTTTTCAAGATAATGTCAATTAAAATGTTTTCAATTGGATGAATTTGTACCAAAGGTCTTGCTTGATGGACAGCCCTATGAAATTTCCTTTTCAGTGTAAAACAATTCGGATAAGTCATTCAATTGAAAACAATGCGTTGAAAAATAATTGTTTTCATTCTTTGAATTGGTTCATTTCATTAGTCGTTAGGATGTGTATCTGTGTCTCTATTAATTTAATAATAATTGCAATATCTTAAAACTAATTTTATTTTAATAAATTTATCTTGATCAGATTTGTAAAATCGATTAAATTTTTTGTTTTAAAATTCTTAATACTCTAATTAATCTTAAATATCCTTACATTTTCTATGAAAACTGCAATGCATTAGGTCGTTAAAATTATTTTCCTTTTTGACAAATACACTGTGAATTAAGGTTATAATCGCACTTGTTTTTTTTTTCTCTGGAACCAAAAGACGATAGAAATTCAAATTTATACACAGTATATCTCTTACTTTTTATCATAGCAGATTTGGAAATTCTTGAATCAGTTCTGCGAAATTACAAAAAATCTGCAATGCCAAATGGGTCAGCGTTATAACCATACCCTCCTTTTCTCCATTATGGGGAATTATTTAAATAATCTTTTGATAAGGATAGTTAGACCAGTGATGGGAAAACTACGGCCCACCGAGGTTGTCAATTCGGCCCGCGACATGATTTTGAAAACCACATAGATTAAATTATACATATTAAAATTATAATTTTTTTGTGTAAATAAAACAAAATTACAGTTTTTAAGTACGACATTTAGGCTTATAATACTGATATATTTTGGTATGTAATCCGGTCCTCCCTTAAAAAGTTTGCCCATCACTGAGTTAGACAATCCGAAATATATCCAGAATTTCGAAAATTTGGGTCGCGATGTCATAGCAGGCTGTCAGTAGATTTCGAAAAATACGAACTTAATATAAAAAAATGTTCGAATTCAAGTAAAGTAGTTATGGCTTTCGAAAACTAGGCTCATTGTGCACTGTGGATAATAATATGAGTACAATTGGGCAGCAATTAAAGTCCCAGTTACGGATCATATAATAATAATTTCTGACATATCGGGTTTAATCTATTACGCTCCGTAGCTAACAAACGGCTGGACGTATTCAAGCCAAACCATATTAAAATACAGTTTATTAAATTCCCTACAAATCATTCGTACACAATTTTGAAATTGGATTGCTGGGTACGAGTCATTTCGGGTATGAACTTACTCAAAAATATCAGCATAATTAGTAAATAGAACAAAAATAGGGCAAAATATAGCAAATTAACCAATAACTTTCTTTACTTATTTTAAAGAAACAGAAACATGTTGTGAGATAGTAAGTTTTTCAGTAAATCAATGAATTTTTACAGATTATTTGCGTCAATTTGTTTAACACATGACTTTTTTTCGTTGTTTACTGTTTTAAATTATTTCTGTATCTGAATTGTGTTACTAATTATTTAAGAAAAGAAAAATATTAATAAACTACTTTATAAATTTCAGGTCGATTCCACGAATGGGCCGGTACAAGTGGACTTGTCCCACATATACGCGGGGCGCCTTGTAAACGACCCGCACAGCGTAGTTCATGGGTCCATTATAGGGGGCGTGTTTGAGGGGAAAATTATCACAGGGGATCGGGATACGTACTATGTAGAGCACGCCAAGCACTATTTCCCAGAATTGAAGCGGGGCAATGTGACTGAATTTTTAAGTGTAGTTGAAGAGGACGACGAGCGGAAAGAGGATAATAGTAATGATATTAAGTCTACGACGACAAGGGCGTCAGTTAGTGATAGGAAGAGGGAAGGTGTAGATGTTAAAATAGATTTCCATTCTGTGATTTATAAGGATGAGCACGTGGAGGATCCGTATGCGAAGAGGCGGAAAGGCCACGAGAGCGGTTGTGGCATCACCGAGGAGGTACAATCGTGGATGGACCAAATCCAGAATAGTGCAGTGGAGCTGGATGATGAGGAGGAAGAGGATGAAGAGGAGAATGAGATTGATGCTGGTTTAGAGACAAATAATAAGAAATTTATAAATAATGTTAGAAGCAAAGACGATAATGATGATCACAAATCTATTCCACCAAAAACTGTTGATAAGAAATCTAGTAGAAATAGGACTAAGAGTAAGGATAGGAAACAAGAGGAGTTGCTAGAATTCCCGCTGCCATATCAGAAGTATACAAAGGAGGCGAACTACAAGGATGGCCGAAGTAAAAAGTCGACCAGTGATTGGCACCGAGAGGCACACGATCGGGTGAAGCGGGCGACCAGGCCAAGGGAGGAGAACCGCAACACGTGCTCACTGTACATTCAAACTGATCCCCTCATATGGAGACACATCAGAGAAGGCATCGTCGATGTAAGTAGAATTTAATTACAATATGAGTGAATTTAATCTAATTAGTTTTATAGAGATTTAATTGAATAAGTAATTCTATTAGTGATTTAATAGATTTAAACGTTATTTTGGAATTATAACAGATTAATGGATTTCGTGAAAACTCTTTAAAAATAACTATTCCGATTATTTAATAAAATATTCTTGGTAAAACGTTTATATTTTCAATGGAATTTGTTATATAATATTTAGAATTAATTAATAAATATTTGATTATTATTTTGCAATAAAAAATAGTCTATAATTGATCCCACGAATTATGACAATAAAGAAGAAGAAATTAAGGGAATTGTATTAAGATTTTTACACAGCACAAATACTATTTCCCAAATTTTAAATTAAAATTTGGTTAAAATTCAAATTTAAAGAAGGAAAATCTGATAACTATCATTATTTTATTGAGTACACATTAAATGATCAATAATTTTGACATCATTGTTCAATCGTATATTAAGGACAATATTTCAATTTGATAATCAAATTACCTTTTAAGGCAGCATTTTGTTGTTTAAAAATGCATACAAATTGTCAATTCTGTGAATGAGGCAAGTTGGTTACTAAGATTGATTTTGAATTGGACTAAGAAATTTCCAGTTAAAAACACATTTAAAAAGAAGGGACGAAAAGAATAAAAAAAACAAGACAAAACCTTGTTTCTTCTTCATGGCAAGGCATTCTTATTTATATTTAATTTTCATAATGAAAATTTGAAATGTTGTATATTTTTTACTTAATTTGTTTGTTTATTTTGGTATTGTGATATTTGAGGCAATGTTCACAAATAATTTTAGTTGACATTTCAATGTTTTAAAAATTTAATCTTATTTTTTATAGTTTTTGTTACCTAGCGAATTAACGCTTTATTTTAAAGACGAATATAGTCATTTCTAAAATAAGTAATGTTTTTAAAAAAAACATTGAAATTGTTAAAAAATTATCAAAAAAAGAAAAATTAAATTTTCAACGATTGAACTATTCGAGATCACCTTTTGCGACCGAAATCTTGTGATTAATATTAAGATTTTATTTTTAACTTGTAATGCCCAAATTTTGTATTGAATTGACAACATGACCATAGATAATATACTTTTTGAAAACCCTTCTTCCTAAAAATTAAAACGGAAGGTGTTTTAAACTGAAATGCTTTAACTTTAAAGCCTAATTAATATCGCCTATTATCATATTAATACATTTTGGAGGGCTGTGATTTAAAAAATATCTAATACAAACTTATATTTATCCCAAATAAAAATATAATGCAAGAACATTGCAAATAAATAATATCATGCCATCTCTCCCACACCGATGGAAGAGATGCCATAGCGCTCAAATTATTAGCACAAAATTGCAAACATGGTAAAACACAAACCAAAATAACACATTATAACAAAAATGACTCTAATTTCTCTTTGTTTATATAAATTATGATAAGCGAAAGCACAAAATTTTTACCATAAAAATTCAGCAAATTAATGTTAATTTTAGAATATCAAAATTTAATTCCGTTGAAAAGCACTGTCAAGGCGTTAAGCTTCCCTTTAAGAGTTTTCAAACGCAGAAAAAAAAATTCACATCTATCTTTTACCCACTCTAAATTAAAGGGAGCAGTGCGTCTCACCTAAGTTTATCAAAATGTATTTAAATCTAATTAGCCTTATTCTTTTTTAGCGTCCTTCAAATGGCAAACATCACGACCGTATGAAGAAGGCGGAGATAGACGAAAAGACCCGAGAGGAGATCCTCTCTTTAATTGCTCACCATGTGACAGCTGTGAATTTTATTTACAGGAACACAATGTTCGACGGTCGAGTCGAGCATCGAAATATTCGATTTGAGGTAAAATGTCAATAAAATTCATTATCAATAATTGTGTTCATTTCAATAATTAATCGATGACCTTTTTGATTCAGGTCCAACGAATCAAAATAGACGACGACTCAGCGTGTAGTGACTCGTATACAGGGGAGCTGAACTCGTTCTGCATGGAGAATATAGACGTGTCCAACTTTTTGAATATTCATTCCTTAGGAAACCATGAAGACTTTTGCCTAGCTTATGTGTTCACGTATCGAGATTTTACTGGAGGAACTCTGGGTCTGGCCTGGGTCGCTTCAGCGTCTGGTGCTTCGGGAGGAATTTGTGAGAAATTCAAGACCTACACCGAAACAGTTGGAGGACTGTATCAGAGCACTAAGAGATCCCTGAACACGGGAATCATCACGTTTGTTAACTACAATAGTAGGGTCCCGCCCAAAGTGTCTCAGTTGACACTAGCTCATGAGATTGGCCATAATTTTGGATCACCGGTAAGATTATGTTGGTTATATAATTTAATGACTTAAAACATTAACAAATCAAAATGAATTATTAAATAATTCACATTTATATTAATCAATTATGACATCGACAAATGGAAAATTTTAAATTTAACATTTATTTTAACAATTACCATAAATATTCGTTAGGGGTTTTGTTTGATTAATTTAATTAAATCGATCGTTATATTTCCATTATTAAATTATTATTCAAATCATGTATTCAACACAAGTCCTTTCATTATTCACTTTTGTGTATATCCAGTTATGTCCGTAAAATTTTTGTTATTATTATTCAAAACTATAAACAATGCATTCTGTAAGCTTCTGTTTGATGTATAAAAATTGCAAACAAGTTACATATACCTTAAATATCCTGAAGGGATTAATAAACTGTAAAATTCCACATGAAAAGTCCGAATAGTTATAAACTCTGTCACAAAATAAGGGCAACTTAATTATAACGCTTGTAGGACCTTATCCTTTCATGAAATTTTTCTATTATATCAATGATGTGGCAAATTTTTAGTTCAGAAACGAGGTTCATAAGCAGAATTGTTACATTTTGAGCCCGGAAAATATAAGAATGGTTTTAAAAAAAGCCTTTGTGCAATTCCGTATCGAAAAGTAGACTTTTCTTAACGCAAATTGGTTTTGTAACGGTTTACTTTTCTACTCGGAAAAAATTTGCCACCAATTTAATGAAATTACATATTGTTGTCAAAATTTCGTTGTGAATATTCTTATCTCACTCTAATAAACACCTTGTGTCCACAATTCGAAAAAACCGCTGCGAACGGTTTTTATTTTTAATTATCGATTAATTGATATTTTTCAGAATTACACAAAATAGCGTTCGATACACATGTGAAATCGAATATTACACCACTTGCATCGAAATATACTTGGTGCGCGCCAGCCAGAAGCGCAGCATGCAAAATTCATACAAAAAAGACAGTTTGCTTTGTTTTCAACTCTGTTTTAAACTAAGTCAGCTTTAAATGTATTGTGTCTGGAAATTACCAAATTGGCACGTTCGCAATTAGTATTGGTTTTGTGTACAAATATAATTTTAATACTATTATTTCTTTACGTAGTCTTTCTACAGGGTTTAGCACTACTATTTCTTTCTTAGTGCATGTTTGGTGCAGTTTGATATATTGGTGCTTGATTGAAACTTGTTTATTCGAAAAAAAGGTTCGTCCAACTGTTCCGATGAATTTATTGAATTAATAATCTCTTAAGTAAAAAAATTATAGGTATTTTAATCCTAAATTTGCGTCAATTTTGGAACACCCTTTATATTTGAAAAATGCTAATTTTTGTATGCAATTTTTCCCTTTTGTTATAAATTCATTTTAAAAAGCGAATATATAGAATTTAATACATTTACATCCTTTTAATGACAGTATTTATACATATTGATTTATTATATAGTTTTGATTAATATCTCTGTATCAATTGAATTGCAAATCTTTTAGGCCTGATGAAGAGGTGTTTATTGGCCAAAATTAGGTCATCAAACAAAAAACTAGGTTCATTGTTAGTAATTAATAGCCACGATAAAATCAAGTGTGGATAATTTTCCCTAAAAAATAGCGTTTCATCCTATTAAAAACAGTTACTGTTTTTGACAATTGCGACCCAATAAAACCATTTTGGTTAATTATATAGTTTCATTTAATTTGATAATCAGATCATTATTAAATGTGTAAAAATAATCAACTAATTAAGAGGGATTTTAAATCAGTTTGGTATGAAATATTTTAATTATTCCTATTTAAATCTCTTAATTACCCAAATTAAGTATTAAAATGATATATTTTTAATTGAATGAAGCATTTATTTGACAATTACAAACAATAGTTATTAAGGTATTGTTGGAGTTTTAACAATTAAATACAATTGATCGTTATATATTCGTTATCAATTTTTGTTTCACATAATGCATATATTTAATAAATGCTTTCATTATTCACATTTATAAGTATTCCTTTGTTAGGTTGGTAAAATTTCGTTATTATTGTTTAAAACTAAAAACAACTTATTGTATGTCGTATATTTAATGGGTAAAAATTGCAAACAATTATTTGATATAGCTTAAGTAGCCTAAGGGCTTTAATAGTTTGTAACATGCAACCTGAAAAGTTCGAACAACGCTTATGTTTGTGCAGTGTTTCTCATTTTTGTTCTATAATTTATTCTTTTTGAAGGTATCTACTTTTAATATTTATCCTTTACAGTTATTGGTCTTATTCAGGGTTTTCCAATAAGGGGCATCAATTTTTAAAAAATTGTTTAAAAAATTTACATTCAAAGTTCCCAATATTTAAGCATTTAGCTTTATTCAACAATCAATTTAACATCTAAAGTAAGATTTCGATAAAACATCGACAAAATTGTGTTTTAATTAATTATGATGATTTTTACAATGAAATCCATCGCCAGAATCCCATTGATTGTAAAATCCATAAATTTGTATTATATCTTATTTTATTACAAACATACACTACGATGAAATATTAGTTCGAGGATTTAATAAGGAATGAGGAGACGTAGAAAAGACACAAAAAGGCAAAGAATGTAATGACACTACTGATCAATACTTTAAAGTTTATATTAAAAACATTATAAATAAATACTAACATTATCAAAACAAAAAAACCTTTACCTAAATAACAATGCATTTCTAATTTAACACTATTGCCATCCCATATACTGTGTTTGATTTATACTGCCCTCGTGTGCGGTGCCATATGGATGGTCGTTGGCACATATATCGTATTCACCTCCGTTAACACAAAAGTAGGTAGGGAAAACGCCTACGCACACTCGTCAGTTTTCGTCGAAAAAGTGATCAAAATTAATTACTCCTCGGACAATTTTTTAAAATTTTTTTTGGTTCGCATTTCAGATTAAATAGATTATAATGCATATTCGTTCTAATTTTAATTGAATTTCGGCTATAAATATAGAAGTTCTGACCAAAAAACCAAAATGTGAAAAAATCTGCTGTTCAGTAAATTAATAAAAAAATATTTAAAAATTAGTTTATTACCTAAACTAGTAACTAATTATCAAATATGTTATATAATTACAATAAAATAAAGTTTCCTGTTTAAATTTTCTATTATTTTATCTGTTTAAGGACATTTCTTAAGCATTTTCATTTTATATTGAAACTTATCGACCTTTTTGATGTGGTATAAAATAGTTATCTGATATGTAATATTGATATATTTTAAATACTATGTGACAGGTAAATCATCTAGTTTATTATTTTCAAGGAATTTATAAAGTTTCTTTAAAATAAATAAAGGAAAAGGCTTTTGAAATACAGATGTCGTTAAGGTTGTGAAAATTTAGAATTTGCCCTTTTTTGGTTGGCCGCTTAATTAGTGTAATTGGTTTATTTTTTCAACTTTAATGTTTTTATATACTAACTAATTTATACATATAGGTCTATTCGGAATAATATTTCAATAATTTAATGAAAATAATGTATTATAAAAAATTTTAGAAAATTTTAGAAGTACCCTCTATTTTTACATTAGGTGGTTGTTTAAATTATTGAAGTTTGGTAA
>JXOV01013708.1:0-22511 GCA_001014945.1 Clogmia albipunctata
AACTCATGCAGACTATGAGCACCGGTTATTTTCCTGTGATAAATACACTCTCTTAATATTAACAATTTTATAACTAAAATAGTTTAAAGTTTATTTGACCAAATTTTTTAAAGTTACAAAACTACATTGTTATTATTGACATTTCGGTCAACAATGTTCACCTTCACTCATTTTTGTAGATAAATGTTTTTCTTTCATATTATTGAAATAATTTTGTAACAATAGAAGGAAGAATAAAATAAATTAATGTACGTACTTACAGTAAACCGGTCACCGGATAACGTAACCTTATCAGTCGCCGATTTTCTCGATCACATTGATCTGAATTCTTAATGGTTTCTAAAAAGGGTTTTAATAAATATTGAGTGTATGGGTTCGTGCTAATTAAACAAGCGCGGGCAGTTTGGTGTTGATTTATTTGCGGCTGGTAAAAGGCTGATTAAATACAATTTAATAAGCTCACTCCGCCGCGATGAATAATGAAAATGCAGTCATGGCACATTCCTCATTAGAAGTCGATGGAAACGTTGAGAGGTATCTAATGCCGTCACCAAATACATGCCGCAAACACAGTCATTGAAGATAGTTCGTCATGATTTACAACATTTATCTAAAAACAAATCAATATTCTAAGAATCTATATTTAGAAATTTTTACCAAATTAAACCCAAGTAAACATTAATTTCTCTAACAAAAATCCAATTACAAATTGAATAACACTCAATTTTATACAATATACACCATACAATTTCTAGAAATAAAGCCATTAATCCTTTAAACTACTTTTGACTTAATCTTATTACGATAAAATTGAACCATAAATCAGGAAATTTACGATGAAATATATTCAAACTAATTTCCATATATTCACACTTGGAGCTTACACACACCTTTGCAAGAACATACGTATTTCTCCGGATGTAGAAAAGAAGTTGAACAATCTTGGCATTTTATCTCTCTCGGATTATGGCAGATAAAGATGAACTTTTGGCTAAAAGTTAAAATATGAAACCTCTTCGCATTTGGCTCACAGCTAAGATCAAAATTAGATGATGTAAAAAACTTGCAATTTTCCAACCAATTGTTAATTCAATTATTCATTTAAATGCTCATTAATTCCATTTAAAATGGACAGGAAATTTATCTGAAACAGCACTGGCCAAGGAAAATGGTTATCGGATAGAGCTTCCTTCCTGACGAGTCTTATCCTCAGCCATTCGTCTACTCTCCTAGCCTCTCCTCTTCCAGCCCAGTCAGCCACTTTGTCTCCCACTTCCGCTGCTTCTCAAAAGTAGTTCGTCTTGTCTTATTCCGAATTTAAAACTTAATCATTCGTTCCCAGAAGAAGTAGTCTACCATTGTTGGACTTGTAACTGAAATAAAACTTTATCTGGGATAATTAGGTAGTATAATTATAATTGTAACACTTACTAGTTTGTTTCATTTTATATTTTTTAATAAGGATTAATTGTTATACGTACGGTTTTTTTTAAATTGCTTACAAAATTTGTGAAAATAATTACACCATATACTTTTGCAATTGGATTATATTTAATCAATATTTTTATTGACTTTCTGTTAATTAATTATCATTTCTTATTAATTAGTTTTTAAATAAATACCAACAATAAAAGGTTTTTCACTATACCAATACATTAGATAATTACTCGTATGATGCCTAATTTAAATAATATTTTATTGTAAAACTTCATATTATAAAAAAGGATATAAATTAAAAATGCTAGAAAATGATATTTGATCAATCTTTCAAAAATAAAATAAATTGAAACTTACAAGAAGAATGCCGTTGTCAATTTCATGCAAATTACTAGGGTCAAAAGAACGTACGCCTGATTTCGAACCGTTCTTCTTTTTAAATGTGTTTGTGACTCATTCTATTAAATCGACACGTTCTAGGCGGTTTGGCACAAATATGTTAAAATGAAAAGAATATTATAATAAAGAAGACATTCGCGGTTCAGGGCAATTATTAAAAATATAATCCAATAACACAAATTCATTCAATTTAAGTTTGAACTTAATATACAACTATTAAACTTAATTAAAAACCGTATTTATTTTATAATAAAACATAATATTTTATATAATTTTTTTTTTTAATAAATCTTAAAATTTACTAGATCTTACAAATATATTTAAAATTATCTTGTGTAGACTGATTATCTTTTTATAAGCAGTAGGTATTTATTTTTTTAAATTAACATTTAAATTTTTAAATCATCTTAAACTGATTTTACGTGTGTAGTCGTATTTGTTTCAATAATAAATCTATGCCATTTAAATTTTCATTTCTCTTAAATTTAAAAAGAACTGTTAAAAATTAATCAATTCCAATTCGAAAGCAGCAGTGCTTAAAGCCACACCGATGGACTAATATTTATTGAGTGTTTCGGTCATGTAACTGCAATTTTTCGTCCTTTTAAAACAAACTGGATCGTAAGGGAGTAACAAAACGGACTGGATGTAGTTCCAAGTGAAATAAATTGCGTACGACTGCCAGCCACAAATCATCGTCTTTATCGTCTGTTCCAACACCGGAGGAATTTATCATGGCCGGGTGTTTGAATGCATGACAAGCCAGTTTTTGGAACGGAGGCCACTTTAAACTCGATAAATACAAATCCCCGAAAAAATGGACTCGAAAAGGGAAGAGAGTATCGTTATGTTTTTATGGCTTTAATTGCCCCCTATTAATGAATCGATATTTTAAATTTGATAAAGTCGTTAAGTTAATGGGAGAGAAGGCATTTACCAATTGCCTTGGAACAATATCCCCGTAATAATCTCTTAAACTCAATTTAAACGAGTGAAATCCCATGTACAGCTTAGCCAATTCATCCGCCCATCCATCTAGACGAGTTTAACCCAATCCAAAGTTCTTCTATCTTCGTCACAGGCCTCATTTTTCAAGACGTCTCAGGATAAACCAGCAGCCAACTATTGAACTCAGTAATGGACTGTTTCGCAAATTATGAATTCGACTATGGTTTAATGGCACAATATATAATTAATAAACCAATAAACCTCCATCATTTAATCTAAAATAAATTTATGAATTTCAATGAAATATCTCAAAAAAGTGCCTGACAAACATTGAGAAACTACATTTTACTATTAATTATATTATTATCAAGGACAATCAATATTATTTAAAATTTATAATTAAGTTCCAAATAAATAAAATAAAAATTATTATGTCTTTAAAAATGTATTTCTTCAATAAAACTTATTTATACAGTAAACTTTAGCAATTTAATTAATTGAATTAATATTTTGATTAAATTATTTAAAATATCAATTAATTTAACTTCAAATCAAAGCTTATCTTTAAAGCTCGTGTCCATATTATTTAGAACAGCCTATAATCCTGGCAAAAAGTCTAATTTATTTATCTTCTACTTACTTACCAAAGAGGCACAGGCATCTTTCACTCCTTGTACGAATTTATATCCCATCCTCTGGCTCATCAATTAATTTCCCAGGACTAAATTAAAGACCAGATTTTCTCGATTACTAATCGCTTTTTATTAAAACCGAGTCCTATTTATTTGTACAAACTGCTTAAGTGTATTTGTGGAGAACCGACCACTTTGAATCGAAATCAGCCATTATAATTTCTACCCCTGCAAATGAAATGCTTAAAATATAGGCATTTAATTGGAGTTGGACTCGAGGCTCAGCTGCTTTTTATCGAGCTGATTTAAATAATCTCGATACCATTTCTCGTACCAAGAAACACTCCTTCCAATCGACTCTTCCTCGTTGAAAATCGGATCGTAGTCCAGGTGAAGTGAAGCTCGTAGTCTACTGTACATGATAATCGAGGAGAGATACGAAATCATCCCTCTCGGGGGGAAATTCAACTTTAAATTAAACAATCGGACAACTATTTCAAGGAGAAATGCAAGGAAGTAGGAAATAAAGGCAGGAATCGACCACCAAGTCGGTCTCAGCTTGATCCTTTGAACCGAAGTGTCGTCACTTCTCGCTGATAACTTTGATACGTTGGACAGTCTCTGGCAGAAGCGGATCGTGTCCTCGATCGGCGTGTCGTCCGTCACAAAGACGGGAAAGCCCCCGATCTTCGTCGCTGTGACTTTGTTCGCCTCCGCCGCCTCTCCCAACACGTTCTTGGCACAAATGTGTGCCCAGGCTACGTTCCCCACATAAGTCAGTTGCTGCTTGCCCCCGGCACCCACCAGCTTCGGCAACTGGCCTCCGAACCTCTGGCCAATCTTCAAAAGTGTCGGCATGAACCCCGTGTCACCCTCTCCGTACATTATTGTTGGCCGCAGTGATACTGTCCGTAAGTAGTCTGGAAATTATACCGTAGTTTTAATTGAATAAAAATTTATTTTACAACTTTGTGTTTATTTAAATAACAAAATTATTCAAATTAACTCAACAAAAAATCAAATGTGTAGTCTATATGCAGGGGAAAATATGTTTTAATGAAATGAAACAATGAAACACAAGGGCTATTCAATAATGCTTATCGACTGTGTTTTATACAAAATCTTATGCATTTTCAAATAAATTTTAAAAAATTAAAAAGAACATTTGTTGTCTTAACATCAAATTTATGATAAATTTTTTGTCTCCCTCACATTGCTTTCCTTACCTTTTCTAATTCTAAGAGAAAATATAAAAAGCAATATCTTGGTTCTCTTACTTTCACATAGGAAATATTATCCGTTAACTAATGGTTTAAATTTAAAAAGACCGAAAACAGTTGAATACCGATTTGGTACTAATTTAAATTTAAACCATCCGATAAAATAGTCAAAAACAACTCATACATCCGCAATTACAGATAAACCTAACAATCCCTAAATTAATGCAATTTGAATTTACTCTAAAACAGATAATGAAATCTTAAGCTTCTAATTCGTTCAATGGATTTAAAATCACATTAGTTAGGGTTTTGTATGGTCTAACTTATGGGCAAATAGCCCATAATACTTGTAACTTCATATCATCGTGGTTTTACAACAAAAAATGCTTCTTAATTATATATTATTACTCTAAAAGTTATTCACAATTAAGGATCCTGTAGACAAATCCTTTGATACTTGATTTCTTTGAAACAACTTAATAGATAATGTCTTCATGAATACTTCACAATAGATTCATGACTTTTAATTTGAAATTTTTAACGTTATTGAGACCTCAACTTTGTTAATTAGTCTTGGAAAATTTCGTATAAAGGATATTATCCTACGGGGGGTTATCAGCCCTATTAGCCATTCAAATAATCCGGCCCGTGACATGACTTTGAAAAAAAACAAAATTCAAAATATATTTCTGTGTTTTTAGAACAGAATAACAGTTTTGGCATTGCGTTTTAGGTACTGTATTGTCCTCGTAGAATTTAGGTCTTTATGTGACGCTAAAATCAACAATACAGTTTGTCCTATACAAAAAGATTTGTTTTTTCAGTTATTTTGGCCCACCAAAAAAGTCTATGATTTTATCAGGCTCTCCTAGGTGTTTTGATATGTCATTCGGGATTCCTCTTAAAAAGTTTGCATATCAATGTTTTAGTGACTATTTGCCCATGTTTCATACAAAACCATAACTAATGTACGAGTACTTTAAGATTTACTGAACGAATTAAAAGCAATATATTTAAAACTCTCTTTTATATCAAATTCAAAAGTTGCGATAATTTTGGGACCCTCTTTATAAAAATATTGATCTGGACTATCTAAATTTATTTCTAAATTATCATAATATCGATGTGGGAAGTGTATTGCAGAATCACTAATACTTTTTCTGTTGTTGATACATATATTAGGAGGTTTTACCGAACACAATGTTATCAAAACAGCGAGTAGCTTTCATTTAATTAAATATTTCTCGTTTAGTCCACATTGCGAATTTATAACATGTCAAACTTTCACAATGTTTTGCGTATTTGAAACTATAATAGTTCAAGTTATGGCTTTAAGCATGTCTTAAATGCCCACGCACGTAACCATATTTCAATAAATCAGTTTTATTATTTTAGACATCAAACTTAAATATGTACCATTGTATACGTGTATAATATTTGGATATAATTGATTTTTTCAGCTATTCGATAATTTTAATATCAAATAAATAGCTAGACAAGATAATTCCATTAAATTATTAATCCGAATATTTAAAAAAAAATCATATTATTTTCTTCTCTTAAAAAATAAATATTTTATTTCTACTGGAAATATGTTCAAATTGGAATATATTGACAAAATGGCATAAGATATTTTGGGATTTTGGCGATTTCTAGCTCACATCTGAATAGTATATCTTATGACCCAAATTTGAACGCTTTCGTTCCATGCCGCTAAGTGTCAGGTCTCTCAACAGTTATTCCAGCGTAATGAGTTTTTATTCATAACATATTCAGTTTAACTTATCACATTGTAATATTTTCGCTAAATTACATATTATCATGTTGTTTAGTTTATTCCTTAGGGATTCATTGTTGTCTTAAATAAGATTTTCTAAAGAATTTTTTTTCTTCTTCTTTCAAAACGACATGGACAAATTGTCATACCTGTCGTTTTATCTAAAGGTGGTATTTAAATTAATTTAACAAAAATTATAAGCACTCAATCCATGGTCAATGCTGGAGCCAAGACGATATCGAAACCGAAATTTTCCTAATTCTTCTCATTATAATGAAGTGAATTGTTGACGTGTATACTCTGACGATCTTTTCTTAAGATCTAAACCTGGAGAATGTTGGTACATTATTGGCATTGTACTCACGCTTCTTAAACTTGCGTTGCTAGACGAACAGAGAGTTTTATTTTGGGAATTGTGAAAATAATTAGATCGAGTTCACCGATATGCTATTTTGTTCATACCGTTTTAGAAAACTGATTATCACCGACTTGTGTCTAAAGCCCTCTAATTTTTTTTCTGTTCATTATTTGCAACAATTGAATATTAATTTTAATAAATAGATAAACAAACATGATTACTGAATAATATGGCGTTGTTGTGTGCTGCCCACAAAGAATTATGATCCAAAAACAAAATAATATCATGCCATTTTGTACATACTTCCCCTATATCAAAATATGATGAAAAAATAATTTTAAGTGATTTAATGTAAATCAAAAACAATCTATTTATTGATATCTTCATTCTGTATAACTTCAAGTCCCAAACCAAATTCGGTTTTAGTCCTCAATTTAAAAAATCTTGACACTTAACGAAACTTAATGAAATTATCTATTTAAAGAATAATATCTTCAGTTTTATTTTTACATGTTTTAAAGAATAAAAAAAATCAAATAAATATCATGAAAATTTTATTCGTTACAAAACTACCTATAAGGAAAGGTAAAAGTCTTTAACTACTTATTGTTCTTTTTTAAGGCAAGCAATGAGAGGAAAAGGACTTTGTTATGTCTGACGAGGTAAATTGCAAGATAAATGGGTATTTCGCCAGACGATATCGTAAATAAAGCAGTGACTGAATAAAAATAAAACACACGAGATTGGCTAAAGAGACAAACCTTGACCGTGCTGGAGCCTGGATCCGTTGGCAGAAGAAATTAGTTTTTCGGCACGCAATTTCGATGATGGATAGCCGGGGATTAAATACGCACTGTCTGATGTCGGTGTTTTTGCTTTGCTCTCCGTTTGATTGACAATTATTGTCATGTTGCTACCCATATAAGGGATCAATGTGACAGCTGATGTGCTCGTAAATACCAATTTCGGAACATTGTACTTAATACACAAATTTATAACATTTTTTGTGCCTGCAAAAGGGATACAAACAAACAGTTGAGACAAAAATATATTCGAGAATAGTGTTAGTTAGTGGAATATATTATGGGTTAGAATTAGTTTATGCCCTTTATTAATTAAAAATATTACAATTAAACTGACATTTTTTATATTTTTTAATAAAAAATTCAATAACAGATATATTAATAATCAATCTGGTAAAATAAAAAATTATTTAAATGGCAAAGCCGCTTGATCTTCTACAAGTTCAAATTTTAAATGTTGGCTGTACTGTTATTCATTATTTTAGAACCATTAGACACCAATCCGACTTGAATTGAGAACTGCACACATGTATCATCACATATATAGTTATCTATTTTCTATATTATATTGTATTTAACATTAATTACTTAAAATTTCAAAACTTTTTTGACCGAATTGGGTGAGAGACTTTTCGCATTGCGATATTCAGCAATTAGACCCAATGAAAATTGACTGAGGTAGTTATTGCACGTATTTAGTAACTTTTAAAATCCATTGTGACGAAATTATCAAATCCAAACACTTAATAACAGCGCAGTCAATGACGTTTCACTACCACTACTACCACAGATCACTACAACCTTATTGTCAATTAGTGTTGTTAATTGGAATATTTTTACAGTGAAAAATTGATTTCAATGAAATTTAGGATGATCACTTATTAATAATGAAAAAACAATAATGTGTTATTAGATCTTTTAAAGAAATAAATACTTTTAAATATTCTATTATAGTTTTTGATTAAATAAAAGGGTCTCATGGTTATGCCTAGTCCCAAATATATTTTTAGTGAAAAGATTTGAAAAAATTAAAGCTGTGTATATGTTTATCCATGTAAATAAACCAAGTCGGAAACTTTTTCCAATCCCCAATAACAACCAGGAAAAAAATCACGGACAAGGGAACAATGTGTAAGTGATACGGATTTACATGCAAATGGACCAAGATGGATAGTGTATTAAATTGAATTTGTTTGGGATTTCTTTTCCAATTCACCAGGAACAGATTGGGGCTGAGCAGCAGCCTCTTTGCTCGCCTCTCATTCAAATTTTCTAGTCCCACACGTCCACACTGATCTAATAAACAAGATGATGCGGATTGACGGAGATTGGCAAAAGTGGAAAGTTTACTCCCCCCATCTCCTTCATTTTTTCCTTCATCTTTTGTTGTTGTTGTTGTTATTGTTGCCTAAGCCCAGATTTTTTTTTGCTCTGATTTCTTTCACCAATTTGTCACCAGTAATTTATTTGGCTCTATTTACTACAAATTATATTTTAGCTAATCATCGTGAGGTTTATATAATATTTCTATGAATGAAAGTCATTTTTATACTTAAATCACTACCATATATACATTGCTGAACAAACGATAAATTTTTTGGCTTGTTTTTTTTTTATTATTGAGATATGTTTTTTATTTAAATTTGATCGATAGGTAAGGTATTATTAGGCAATCCTTGCATTATTAAGTATTTTCATAGCCAGTATTAAATAATGAGTATAGACCGTAATTTATACATGATTTTACGTGATTTACGTTTTTGAACAAATTATCACGATAATAATTATTTTATTTAAATTTTTATTTAAATTTGATCGATAAGTAAGGTATTATTAGGCAATCCTTGCATTATTAAGTATTTTCATAGCCAGTATTAAATAATGAGTATAGACCGTAATTTATACATGATTTTACGTGATTTACGTTTTTGAACAAATTATCACGATAATAATTATTAAATCTTTAGTTTTTATACAATTAGCCACTGTTGTCTTATGGACGTCTTAAGAAGAGCTAACACAGATTATATAAATCAAAACTGCATAAATAATCTGTAACATAGTTTCATAAATCATTCAAACAAGAAAAGTCCTCATTTTTTTGTAAAGAAATCATTTATGAAAGTTCAATAAAATAGTAATATAAAATTAAATATAAACTATATTTAATAACTTATCATTAATAATGTATCCAATATCTAAAATAAAAATAAAAACTAGCTTAAAAAATAAACGAATATACGAGGACGGGTCAATAAGCCTTTAGAAACAAGTATTTTATTTATTTATTTGCTTCAATAGAAACGGCAATATGATGTGTTACATCAGTTATTGTTTAGTGGTTATAGGTACTTATAATTATAGATACAAAATTAGAAATAATACTACAAATGTTACTGATATTCCTCATTCTATAAATTGGGATAGCGCATTAACATCATTGCAAATTTCTGACAAGGAGATCCTCTACCAAATCTATCAATTAGATAGTTGTATAAAGATTTCATAAAAAGAACTAGCGAATTTTTGTTAATAGTAGGCGGTAATCTATTCCAAATGGTCAAACAGGAAAAGTAAAACGAACGGCGTTGGCATTCTGTTCTGAAATAAGGCATTTTGAAATATTTGTATAAGGTAAGGACTATATTTTTTGGTAATTTACTTGTTTATGAACATATTTGCCTCAAAACTCAATATACACTCCTTTGCAAGACGTTGAATACAGTCATTTTAATGAATCAAACCATCAATATCTCTGGTATTTTCCTCAAAACTCAATATAATTTATATTAATATTCTTTTATCCTTTTAGCCTATTCTACGTAATTGGCTCAGATCATGCCCTGCAAACTTCCTTAAATTGTATCAATCTCAATGATTAGGCAGTATTTCACAGCTCAGGAACACACTGGTCAGTTACAGTTACTATTCGACTGTTCAACCACTTTAGTAGGTATCAGCAACCCCATAATGATGGAAAACATAGCTATAAAACAATCTCGATGTATGTTTGTTGCAAAATTGAGAAACCGCGGCACGCTTTGAGCGAATAGATGTCTCATTTCCAATACGTAACCAGGAGAAGAACTATGATATGTAGTGTTTTTAAACGCCTATTAACTCAGCTACATGCAGCACTTTTAATCTATGGTCTAAGTATACCAGATATATTTTTTTTTTATTCCTCTGTGAGAAACGTTTTCGAGGAACAACGACTTGATTCAACAAAAACCGACTTTTTACCACAATTATACTTATGACATCAATTTTGATAGCCGCCATCTAATGATTATTATTTTAAACAGAATCCAAACGATATTTGATTACTTTTCTAAAACTAATGAAAATCGAATGACTGAACCATATTGCTCTTTCTCTTGCAGGAGCAGCGTCATACGGCTATAATTCTTATTAATTATTACTTATTGACCCTTCCTCGTATTTCAAACTAGTTATTGTTAATCAAATTATAACTTAAACTAGTAGTTAATAATACATCTACTATTGGATGTAGTTTTGAATTCCAAAGTAGTATTAAATTAATGGGTTATGAGTTTTAAATATAAATGTCACTCATAAATTTATTACTTTCAAAGTTTCATTTCTGTAGAAATAACACTACATTTTTCCAAAGAATAATTCCCAATTCAATCCCATTGTGTCCGACTAATGGAGCATTTTAATTTTAAATTTAGAAGAGAAAAAAGACAACCCCCTCGATAAAAGTTTCTCTGTTATCCAATCAAAAAATAAATCTATGTATTATTGTGCGATGATTGTGGGTGTTAGAGAGGCTTAAAATTAGACCATCCTTACCATTCACATTAACACGTTCTAATTCGTCGAGGTTGGGCGGAAATTGGAAATTTATATAGGCTGCACAATGGAACACACAGTCCACCCCCTCAAACGCCCTCCCAATCACTTCCTCCCCCTCGCAAATGTCAGCGATGAACGATGTCATTTTTTTCGTTTCGGCGTGTCCTTTTCGTCCGATGTTGTTGTTTGATGGATGACAAAAAACAGGATTTTTAATTAATTTTTATAACTTTGACAGTTTAAGGATTTAAA
Source organism: Clogmia albipunctata (assembly GCA_001014945.1). Taxonomy (NCBI): domain Eukaryota; kingdom Metazoa; phylum Arthropoda; class Insecta; order Diptera; family Psychodidae; genus Clogmia; species Clogmia albipunctata. The sequence continues at coordinate 11,646 of JXOV01013708.1, forward strand.
GAAATTGCCATTTAATACAAGCTATTAAGTGTACATTCGATAATTTGAGTATTTTTTTAATTAAATAAAAACTATATTAAGTGTTTGACATTTTATTACTGAAAGATTTAATTATTTATTATTTAAATTAAATTGGGATAACGGATTATATTTCAATTAAATAACTATTGAACATGGACCATATGTTTCATTCACTAATATTACCGATTTTGAATAAGTATATCAATTAAATAAATATACATTTATGAGTTAAAATCAATTGAAATAATTAAATTCAATTTAAAGATATAAAGTATATTTTTAAAATTATTTTGAATTTCTTTTAAAAATTATACATTTATATTTCCAATAACAACCGAGCTCAATATATTACTATATTGTATTTAATTGATTTTCGGATTTCAATTATGCAACATATCAATAACAGACTTGACCGGGTTATTTGATCCATAGACCGCAAAAATAATTACGGCAATACCTTTGTACAAAACCACTTTCTTTGTTTCTGTTAACTAATTAGTATTTCCGAAGGAAATATTTCACGTTATTGAAATTGCAAAGCTATTATTTTCATTTAATCTATTATAGGGAAATCATAATCGATAAGCACAGTCCAAACTCGATTTGAACATTATTATTACAAATTCATGAGCTATTTACTACATTTTCAACCTGATTTCAGTACTAAATTAAACTATTTTACATACTCAAAATGATCATAATAATGATAAATAAGAGGCGTTTCAAAAATTAACGAATCTTTTGTATCAAATGAAAAAGAAAATTATAATTCTTTACTGTTAATTTATTTAATGAATCTGAAAATACATATAGTAAGTTAGGATTATGTAACATTCCAGACAAATAACCTCCAAGGTAACAAATGTATGAGCATATCCTTTTCAAGATCAATTAGAATAAAAAAAACAGGCTGATTTTCACATTGGAAATAAGCATAAGAATCTTTCGATTTTTATCTAGAAAATTCCAATAATGGTTATTGAAAAGCATGACCGAGCTACACAAAAACATAACCATTTTTTAGTAACCGTGTTGTTTTTAAAAGAGGTGATCAGAATTGATCCTCATGATTAAACAATTTAAACCGTTTCCTTTAACGTGACGTTAAAGATGAGGTCTCTTTCCATACTCCACAAAAGATTCAAGTTCGTAAAACAGGAATCCGTGAAGTTATTGAGGATATATGGCGAGCAATGTGTCGTTTTCCAGTAGCTTATTTTCCCAATGCGTTATACCTAATCCTAATTTATGTGCTTTAAGATTCACGTTAACATATTAACAGTCAAAGGATTATAATTTTCTTTTTTATTTGATTCATAAGTTGCGTTAATTTGGGAGAAAATTTTTTGTCTGTACTCGAGTCTAGTTTTTTAATAGACTTTCGAACTGTTGTTTTTATAATACACAGATACTAGTACTACTAAAACAAATCGTAATGAATAAAAAAAATATGAAATATAAGATAGCCGGCTTTCAAAATTTGCATTGAATTTGACACATGTCGAAAGTAAACCCTCTATGCCAATTATAGTGACACAGATTATCTTGATTATGAATTCAATAAAAATAACATAAAAAAACAATGAAAAGTAACGAGATTTTAAATATTAGTTTGTCCCACATGAAACTTTACACTTGCAACTTAAAATTTTAAATACTATAAATTTTTGGCCTTTTAATAATTGTCTTTGATACAAACTACATATTTCTGTTTTAAATCAGTAAGTTTAAATATCTATAGTATACTGTGCTCCAGAAGCTAAAGAACTCTATTAAGGAAAAAATCACAATCTTCCGATACACAAAAACCTGGACCCAAATAAGTTTTATAAATATAGAATAGGTTATAATTTCTAGGTGTTGAATTAGTCTAGTTTTGGAGATCTTCAAAAGTTGTATTATCCTAGGGGCTAAGAATTTTTAAGGTATGCTGTGTAGGATACGAATAGTAGATTCATGAATTTGATATGGTTTTTTGATAATAAGTCAATAGTAACAAACTGGATTAATGGAAGTAGAGTCAGTTACACTATAGCCTCTTGTGGTTACTCTAAATTAAGAAGTTTTTTTTGAGTGATTCTGGTTTAAAAGTTGACTTTAAAGATTACTTAAGGGTTAACCACTTTGGTATTTACTTCAAATTATCACAAAAGGTCTTCTAAAAACTAAAAATAAAAATGCATATTTTATAAATTTATTTTTGGTTTGAATATCTTTTTCAATTAATTTTTTTTTCATACAAGTATTTTGGTTAAAGTAAAATTTGTTGATTGTTTTATTTACTTCCTTATAATTGAGGTTTATATTTTTTTAATGAATATTTCAAACTGTTTTTCATAAATTGCCTTTAGAAGTAGAGGAGGGATTTTTCTCATGGACAAGTCCTAATTTAAATTTCTAATCACTGTTTTTGAGACATTTTTAGCTTAATGTACTCTTTCACTATAAATAAAATACAATAATAAAATCGGGGATTTATAGAAAAAAAAACTTTAAACCTAACAAATTTTGGTTTTACATGTACTCACTTATTATCGTACAAAAATACCATTGAAGTAGATAAACCCTATAACTCAATATTACTAGGTAACATATATAACTATTGACATTATTCATGAAAACTACTACTTTCATGTGGGACAATCTAATAGATTTGTGGTTTGACTTAAAAATCAGTATTTAACGTATTTTATTACTATTCTGATTTTAATAAGAAATAAATATCAGATAAAATAAATCTATTATTTTACGCATTCTTCAGATGATGAATTTTGAGTAAGGAAAATGTTGTAATTGCAAGACTCAGGAAGGAATCTCGTGATTGAAATGGTCATAAATCAAATATCCGTTATGTTTATCCCATATCAATACAAATTTTGGATTTCCCCTGGAGGATCGCATTTTATTTTACCGATTTTGTTTTCGTACTCCTTGACATCCAAAACACGTATTTCTTGGCACAGCGGGTCGAGCTCCTGTAACATTTTTACGATGTTCTGCCCCAGAAATCCCGAGCCACCTGCAAAGATATGTCAGCAAATACACCATTAAATCACAAAACCGAACCGCATGAGGAGAAATAATTGTTCGTCTTCACTCTCGATTTCATAATCGCCTCTTTTTTCGTATCTGCTGTTGTTCACGTCGTCGTCGTGGTCGTGGAAAACAATACAGAACAGTTAAATAACCAAAGCGACGACGACGACGACTAACATTGAGACAGGTAGTCGACGAAATCACCTTGAAAATAAATTAATATCTTAAATTTATTAAAGAGAGAAACAGTGAAACAGGTCTTGAAATGACCAATTTTTTCGCCTTGCACTTTTAAAAGCAATTACCCTTTTTAATTCGTCTTTTTGCACTCTTTTATATTATCCAGATAAATGAATTGCAAAATCAATACGGATTGATTTTAATTGCTTTAATTTCCATAACAAGAACTAAAAAATTATAATCAGTTTTTTATTAATTTTGATATGATTCAAATTTTCTTTTTTAACCACTCGATTAAGAAAGACCAGCCAATTAATTCATCATGATTTAAAAACTGTTCGGAATATTATGGATACAAATATTGGTTGTATATTTTTGGATAAATTACAGTCGACTCTCCATAATTCAAACCTTCGATAATCCGAACCTCTGAATAATTCAAACAAATCTGATATTTACCAAAAACCACCCGGTAATTCGATCTAAACGGCGTAAAACACTCCACATTTCGAAGTTGCAAATTTGTTGTTCCAGCATTTCAGATAGCTTATCTCTTAGAAAAAATTACTGAGCAGCACCAATGTAACCACTTATAATAATTCGAAATATTTTAAGGGTCCGGTCCCTTGGAGGTTCGAATTATTAAGAGGCGACTGTATTTATTATTTTTTTATATATCTAAAGAAAATATCATAAATTGATTACAAACGTTTATTTATTAATTTACTTTGGTGGAAGACTCAGCAAAATATATTCAACTTATATCCAAACTTATTTTTTGAAATGAAAAATTTAATTTAAATATTCATTTCCTGTAAATATTTTGAAATTGGTCTATGTTTTTTATGCAATTCTGTTGAAAATGTTTACATTTTAATAACCAATGCTTCCTCTAGAAATTGTTTAATAATCGTACAGTGTTGAATAAAGTATAATTCAATTTAATTTTTTTACCATAAATGACAAAAAGAAAAATTTGTCTTAAATGTTGGTTCTGGCTTCTAAATGTGGTTTCAATTATAAGTGTTATTACAGGAATATCAGTGATACAGTGCTTGGTGCTCTATATCCGTGATATATTGAAAAATTGAAACCTAATTTTCTATTCACTTGACAACTTCTTCCCTTAGTTGTATGTGTTTAGACCTTAATTTAGTACTGGACTGTCTTCTTATTCTTTACTTCATATTTCGCGAAAAATACCTAATAAAAATTTTGTAAAAAAAAACTGGTTGGAAAAACACATAATCAAACACTCGTATCTATTAGAACTCTACTCGAGTTTAATTATGGTTCATTTTTCCTACACGTTGTTTAAATAACTATTAAATTATTGAGTTGCAAAATAATAGCAATTTTTATAATAAATTATATTAATAACGTAATCAGGCCAATTATTATCACATGTTTTCATGACAGTTTTAAATACAGTAGAAGCCGCTTATAAAGGCCACTTTGGAACAGGAATTTTTGGCTGGATAAAGCGATTGTCCGTATTAACCGTGGCTTTAATAAGAGTTTTCTATTGTACTTTTTCAATAAAAAATAAGTTATTTCCTTAACAAAATAACTTTATATAAAAAATATTTGAAATCGAAATATTTCACTCTAGTAAATTAGTAGGTTTTCTGTCTGAATTTTACTTTTAAATTTCTGAATTTAATTGAAAAGTTGTATTCATAATTTTGCAAACAGTCCATACACATCTTAATTCATTTCGTCTTTAAGAAATACAATTCAACCAAGATTAATAAATCACATCTTTGTAAATTTCGAAGGCCACTGTACCTTTCAATTGGGAAATTTAATTTACGAACATTTATTCTTCAATGTTAAATGCAATGGTTTTATACGGTCTAATTAGCAAATTTTGGTTATTGTTGTTAATAAACTTAAAATGCACTTCAACAAATAAACAGGTGTCAAATACATTACTGTATTAAAGGTAACCCACAACATTGTGCAATCTCCAATTTCGCATGTTTTTGACATTGTACTTTCTATTATCACCAACCATGACCTTCGATTTTCGTTTATTCAAACTCGCTAAATATTATATATCCAGAGTTCAAGCAAAATAGACAAATTACTTAAAACATATTAGCACTGGTAATGTGTTTTTTATTGTTATTAAAGTTTGAAATTAATTCCTAATATGGGTTTTTATAGATTTTTATAAAATTCTGAACAAATTTTAATTAACTTCCTTATATCAAGAAGCAATAAGCAATCCATTGTTGGAAAAATATTACATAATTAATAATAAAAGTATAATTTGTTATAATTAAGACGACTATATAGTTTATTTGCAATGGAAATTAATGACCTAAATACTCGTCGTCCAGAATTAAAATAAAGCATCGCCATGAAAAAGAAACAAGGGCAAAATTCATACAAATCAGTCAAAACCCCATTTCATTTCTTTTCGTCCATTATTTTCAAACGTGTTTGTGACTGGATATTTTCCGCAAATTTCATAGTCCAATTCAAAATCAATCTTAGTAACCAACTTGCTTCATTGACAGAGTTGATAATTTGTACACATTTGTTTACAACAAAATATCGTCTTAAAAGGTTATTTGATTTTCAAATTGAAATTATGTCCTTAAATACGATTAAAACATGATGCTGAAGATGTGTCCTCAATAAAATAATGTCAGTTATCAGATTTTCTTTAAATATAAGTTTTAACAAAATTGTAATTTATTAGTATATTTCGATACAAGTGGTGAAATAGAGGCTTTTACAGCACGAATTTATTATTATTTATTTAGTGTAATTCTGAAAAAATACCAATTAATCGATAATTAAAAATAAAAACCGTTCGCAGCGGTTTTTTTCAAATTGTTGGAATAAGTAAAACACAGTGTGTTTATTAGAGTGAGATAGGAATACTCACAACGAAATGGTTTTGACAACAATATGTAATTTCATTAAATTGGTGACTAAAATGCGTGAAAATTTTGAAATATTACCCCATGCGTGCTGTAAAGTAAACCGTTACAAAACCAATTTGCGTTAAAAAAAAACAGGCTGATTTTCGATACGGCATTTCACACAACTATATTTGAGTCGTGTAAAAATATAACTAAAATTTCAGCCAAACATTTGCCGTTTCTTCTTCATGATCATGCTTTAATGTCATCCAGAGACAATATCGATTAAAAAAAAATATTTACATTAAAATTTAAACTTATTCTTTAATAACTGTTTTCATTGATAAATTAAAAAGTGTTAATTTCAAAATAATATTTCGGTGTAATCCAAAACATATTTACTGTTGTTATTTATGAATAACACTTTGCTAAATAACAACAAAATTCATTTTATGGATTAGATTCTAAATTATTAAAGCAATTATAACAAAATTGATATCAAAATTTCAAAGGTCTAATTGGTTCTTTGAGGTTTCTTTATAGAAATTTCACAAAGCATAGTACCCAAACTTGTAAATAATGGGGTTTTGCCGGCTTCGTTCCATTATCGGCTTCATCTCACTCAGGCGAGAAAAATTTTAAAACTCGTGCTGCAAAATGCACTAATACCTACCGTTGCGTAAATTACAGTACAATCCGGTTATATTGACATCGAATAGAAGTGAACTCAAGTCCGGAAATTAAAGTCGAGTCATCATGAATGAATTTTTTTAACTCATAATAGAGATAATTTGAATAAAATTGATTTTAAAATAAAATATTCTTAAAAAATATATAAAATATAAAGGTGTTTACAGTGTGTTCCACATTGTTAAGATTTTTTAACAAACTAAACCAAAAACACATAAAAGTTCACATCAAATTCATAGATATAAATTTGTATTTGCAAAAATATTAAATGACATTAATCCATTATATCTTGGATAATTTCCAATTTAAATATTATAATTGAAATTTTTATGTGTTAATTAAAAACTGTATTAACTTTAACATAAAGAAAACAAACAAGTCTCATAAATCTTTTTGTGTAATTCAGTATAGAAAAGTAGCCTGTTTTTAACGCAAATTAGTTCTGTAACGGTTTACTGTACAGCACGCGTGCGGTAATATTTCAAAATTTTCACGTTTTCACATATTGTTGTCAAAACCAAATTTATTATTAAATATTTTAATTTGCAAACTTCGTTGTGAGTTGTTGTTGCACATTATGAAAAATCCGCTATGAACGGTTTTATTATTAATTATCTATTAATTTGTATTTTTTTAGAATTACACAAAATACCGTTAAATACACATGTGAAATGGGTTATTACAGTACTCATTTACCTCATTTTTATTCTAATGAGGTGATCCCGCACTTTGACCTAAAGAAAGTACCTCATTTTACTCGCTACCCTCGTCAAAATAGATGGTAAATTCGTGCTGTAATAACCTCTATTTCACTACTTGTATCGAAATATACAATTTTTATGTGAAACAATAAATTAAAAATGTTATTATCTCAAAATATTGAATGCTATCATTTACTCGACTTTATAATAACAGATACAAAATATAAATCTTCTTATTTAAAAATATAAAATAATAAGTTAATCATTTCCATATATTGAATACTATTGTTTTTTCTTTTACTCGATTTTTGAATTTTTCATTCAATCACGTTTAAAATTTGATATAACAATGGCTTTATAAAAACCACAAACCGTGTAAAATCCAATCTTCGACTCATCACTGAACTTTACCTGTCACAAGGACGACTTCTTTTCCTGATCCCACCATTTTCCGGATTTTTAGCTATTAAATACTGTTTACTAAACTAGTCAATACTGAATTCACAATGTCATTTGACCTTAATATACACGTATTTTTGTTAACGACGTTCAAATTTCAACTGAAATTCGGCCATGCAATTTTCTGCCGATTCGCCACATTCATTAATGAACGATGTTTTTTCTTTTATATTTTTCACAAACACTCACACGACACACGATCACAAATCTCACAACATTTGACCACCAGTCCAGCGATAGAGCATGGTTTCACTTCATAGAGATCAATGTAATTAGAGAAAAAAAGGGAAAGGTAATACACTTTTCTCCAAGACCGGATCAAAATATTTTTGGCAAACGCACGATCACCGAATTGACCGATCGATTGTCGTTGATCAACTAAATGGCTATATTTAAAAATCGATTTCGATGCACTGAAATTTTGCTATTTACGATGATTTTGCTAATATTTTGCGACAGTCCAGCATTATTAAAACAGCTGAGTGTTTTCCCGACCGAATTTTTAACACAACTGATGTCTCGAACACAAAGCGCGCCCAAAAGCTTCTCTCTGTGAAACTCGGATTCGTTTTCTTCACTTTTGTTGGCTAGAGATCGAATGTCGAAATACACGTCTCTGCTGGACTGTACAGGTGAGAGAAGTCAGGTTTTGTTGGCAATACCTGTGGTAATATGCTCAAAATTACCGACCAAAACATTGAATAGACGTTATGAGTCGCATGCATAGATGAGTGCTGAGATATTGTTACTCTCTTTAAATTATTATATATCTAATAATTCGTAAAGACAATTTCGCCATTTATCAGCTTTCAGTGTGTTTGTTTGTTTTATTTATCTTTTTTTAATGGAATTATAAATTTTACGATCATTGTTGGTTTTTCTTTCTTCAACCAGTTCAACATAGATCATCGTATATTTTTTAAATAATCATATATTACTTAAAGATAACTCTAATTATATTCTATTGTGAAACGATTTTGTTTCCACAGGTTATATATAACTTTTAAAGCATTAAAACGACCAATAAAATAAAAAAATTAACATATGTATAGTCGAACATACATTATGATAAGGGTTTTTTTTCACTTTATTTATTTTAAGTACAAAAAGAATTCTGTTTAGTATTCAAATCAATCAAACATTAATATATAAAATTGTTTTAGGTCTTATATATAAAATTCTCTTGTCACGCTACAATTGACCAAGTTCCTCTGAAACGGCCGTATCGATAGTTATGAAATTTTATATACATATGGGGTTGGTTGGTGCGCACGTAACCGTTTATTTTTAACCTATATATTAAGAGTGAGCAACCCCAATTTTTTTTGAAAAACTTTTTTTCCGGACCAGTTAGTAATATATGAAATTTTCTTAATTGATTGATTGAGCCATACAGCGCGAGTTTACATAGTTTTGAAATTGGACCACTGCTGGTTAAAAATTCTTAGGACCTTTAACTTACATAATAAACTTAACACAATTTTTATATACAACAAACATAAGGCAAAATTGTTAATTCTTTTCTTCAGTTCTAGAATGATTCTGAGGCCGCAAAAGTATATATGGACGATTTGGAGTGAATTTAATTATATTTAATATGATCTGGTTTAAATGTGGTATATCGAGTCGATAGTTAGCTGCGTCGCGTAATAGCCTAAACCCCGCTTTGTCAAAAAATATTACCATAATTTGTGATTTTATTAGCTAATATAATAAGTATCCAGAGATGCACAAGGAGCAGTTTTCGATAATTATTGTCACTTTATTTGAAATCGAAAATTTTTCTACTGGTTTCTCATTTCTCGAAATCAGGACTTTAGACAGCCTACACTGACATCCCAGAGATATCAATAAACCATGGTTGCACAGCCTTAACTAACGCTGTACGTAAATAAGATAATGTATTGAACATTATAATTTAATTAACCAACCATCATTGCAAAATGATCTTTTACTGGTAATATATTCCCGAAACATGGTCAGATGGAAGGTCTAAAAGTGACGTTTTTATTGACAACTCATTTTTTAAACAAAGTGTGTAGGTTTTGCCAAATTAATTTTACTTTAATAAAAGCTGTTCATTGAAATGGTTATTTGTATAATGAAACCTAAAATGAGTACAATATTTTCTTTGGAAAAATTAATAAATTTGGAGTTGTCCATAGTGTCGTCATAATTTTGCACATAGGACAGCTTTACACCCTTCTACGTACCTACCATTTCTTCTCACCATAAATAACTTATTACTATCGATATAGTAATTTCTTTAAATAATCTGAGTAGTATTTGGCTCTTCAACACCGCACACAAGGCCAGTATATGTTTGGCCACTTTACAAGATCGGTTTAATGTTAGTAATATGAACAGTTTGCAGCAATCAAGTTACCATGTTGTGGGGGCGTTTACTTCATACACTGATAGTTATGTGTTAAAATAAGAATATATGCTATATTATATACTTCAGAATTATATAATTTGGCAATACTTGGTATTAATTACTAGAAATAAATTCCCCACCCAGTTGCATTATAGAAATTATAGACACCAAAGATCTACTTCATTATAAAATAATATTGCTTTAATATTATATAAACCCGCCTCATAGCCCATGTGTTAACGCATCCAGCTGCCTCTTCGGAGTCAAGGGTTCGATCCCTGTGCGGGTAGAATTGACTGGGTCCTTTTTCAACTGGTCTAGGTGCTATTAATTGACTAATAATACACTGAAAACAAATAGTCACTAAAATGTCGAAAACCCGTTGGTTGAGGTTAAGACCCCCCATGTTCCTTATAGGAATTGAAAGGGAATCAAATTATATAAACAATAAAAATAACTATACATTAAAAATATTAATATATAATATAAAATAAATTTATTAACTAAAAAGATATATACAATTAAC